>JBBYHH010077927.1:0-15446 GCA_038382905.1 Daphne laureola
GGTGATCGTCTGAGCTAAAAAATGTTATAGAAACAGGGTCGCGGGCGAGATGCGTGCGATGCCACGCAAAAGGTGGGTGATCGCCTGCGTTGGAAAAGGAGCAGGGGTAGTGGGCTTGGTGACTACCGGGTGATTGGAGCGCAACAGCGGGTGATCACCTAACTCCAAGAAAATGAGGAGCAGGAACACGGGCGACTGGCGGGCGACTGCGCTCGTGTGTCGGGCGATCGCCCAACACGCCTGAAATGAATTTCTGCACGGGTTTTAAACCCGAAATTGGAAAGAGAATTCATAATTCTCACTTCATCTTCAACATTGAGCACTCCCAACTCGACCCAAATATCCCAAGCCTCCATTTCTTCATTTCCTAACCCCAAAATTCGAAAGAGAAGCTTGTTTCATGCAAGGATCGTTCTAGAAACAGGGAATCAACAAGGTAAACATAAAATTAGTTCAATTTGATGCTTGGATCGAATCTTCTACTGTTCATGGGAGTTGTAATTCATCCAATCCATGATGTAATGTTAGTATAAGCTTGTTCTAATGATGAATTTGAAGTAAAGACAAGCTTTAAATCATCAAAATCCCATGAATTTCAAGGAATTTGAATTCTAGTGTTTATGCTTGCTGATGAATGAAAATAAAGGGATTGTTAAATTAAGCTCAAATTAGTGTTATTGGGTGTATTTGGAGCAACATTAATACTTGGAATATTGACCAATTGTTGCTAGATTATGGACCTAAGGCAATGTTCATGAAAATTGGTGTATGATTAAAGTGTTGTATTCTAATGAATTGATGGTTCAATTATGCTTGTATGATATTTATAAGAAACTTTCATACTTGGAGTGAGTTTCAAATCATAACGTATGATTGAGATATGGATTAAATTCAAGGGTAACTTACAAAAACCCCCTTGAGGTTAGGTGAAACCTCAAGTTTCCCCCATCGGTTTTGGGAAACCTGCAGAAACCCCTCTAAGGTATTGTAAAATCTTCAACTACCCCCCTCAATACTTAATCCGGTTACATTTTCTATTAAATTCATGGAGAAATTTTCTATTTGCATCCCAAATGTTAGAGTAAAATTGTTAGGGTTAAAATATTTATAATGTAATTAGGTGATTTCTCCGTGAATTTAACGAAAAATTAAATGGAATTAACTACTGAGGGGGGCAGTTGAAGGTTTTACAGTACCTTAGGGGATTTTCTGAAGGTTTCTCAAAACCGAGGGGGGAAACTAGAGGTTTCACCTAATCTCAGTGGGGTTTTTGTAAGTTACCCTATTTTTATTGGTGGAGCTCCATAGAGCTCCACTGGATATCTACAACCCGTTCCAACATAGGTGAATCACAAAACTGACCCGCTCCATAATGGAGTGATCCGTTGGAGCGTGGAGCGATCCGGTAGATATGCCAATTCCTATATATGATTAGTCTTGTCATCATTTCTTACTGCAGAAATCATGTGCAATGTATTGGTCAGAGGATGAGAGTTTGTGCATGGAAAGAATGCAGGATCCTTCATGCTTGAAGAACTTGAGTGTTTAACATGCATATATGTTTCTGGTAAATGGAAGCACAAGTTGCATATGGATGCGTTTGACAAGTGGAAAAACTAATTTTCCAAGACCTACTATATCAGGCATTTTTGCTGCTACATCAATTGTCTTTCTTTTTTACTCCATTTGACTTATCTCCATTATCACCTTCATTATTTCTAACCCTAACCCTAACCCTAATCCATGTGTCAAGCGCCACCTTCATTATTCCATCAGGTGAAAACACTCGCTAATATTTTCATCAGTAAAACGTAAAACCATCCCTAATCAACTATAGCAGAATACTATATTTAGAGACAATCATATGTTCACCATCAAAAAGATGGTTCAAAGTTGTGGTTCTAAGTTTAGGGTGCAAATAATATAAAAGAAAAAGTTTAGGTACCTAAAAAAATCATTTTCCCTAAAATTTCGTTTGTTTTAACATTGACTTAACGGTAAAGGACCTGAATGAAACAAAATATGAAGTTAAGAGACTTTAGTAGGGCAAATTCTTAAAACAGAACCCAAATAAGACATTTAGCAAAATTAAGAGACTAACGGTGCACTTTACCCGTTCACTATTTAATACCAAAAAAAATAGCGTGTTAAAGGTTTTTAATTATTTAGGGGAATTGACAAACGTTTAAAAACTTACAAAACGACCCCCAAAAACATACCTATTAGCAAGACATTGTTACTCTGGCCTAAAACACGTTAACTCAACAACGTCCGTCCGGTCACGTGGGTCCACATGCCAAGTTGGGCGTTCCTAGGCCCTTATATGCCCTAAAGTTCAAGTTGGGGCCCTTGTTTGCCCAAGTTTTTATCTGGGTCCTGAGTTGCCCCACTCATTGAAGTTCAGGGTATGGAATGATAATTCAGCATTTAAAGTTAAGAGATTAAAAATGGACTTTATTCCTATAAATTATTTTGTTTTAAATATCAAAACATTCATGAAAAAAATCATAGATCAAATACTATAAAACAACAAAAAGAAAGTGTAAGATTAATTGGGGACGATTGGAGTATTAAAATCGTGAAGAAATAATATCTTAGATTATAAAGAAACACACCAATTTTGGTTTTATTTTTAGGGGTCTCTTGTGAGGCCGGCTCTCGGCCTCCATCGGCGAGGGCTTAGCAAGTGGCTGCTTAGGTTTGCTTTTTGGCAGTTTGTTTCCCGGGGTTAACCCCTCCGTGGGGCTCCTCCATGGTGGATGGTGTTGAATTTCGTTGATTCTTTTAATCAACAGGATTTGTGCTGGCTGTGTATGTTTCTTGCAGGTTTTCTGTTTGATCCGGAAAATTAAGAATGTGGGTGCCTGGATGGACTGGGGAATTGAGGTGCTTGGCGTTAAGATGGGTAAGTTAGGAGTGGAGTTGGTGAAGGTAGCGGTTTTACTATCTGTCAGGTGAGTCTCCTTAGTCAGTTCTAGTATGTCTTTTTTTTTTTTTTGAACAGCTATGATGGAATTTTATTAAAAGTGTAGAGATATTTCCCCCATGAAGAGAGGAGCAAATATCATTGAATCAAGATACAACCTCACCATTCACCTGTTAACAATTCGGTGAATGGCCTCCTAATCTGCATAAAAGAGCTACAGAGCATTCCCAGCTATGAATACACACAAAACTCCCAAACTAAGTCAACCATTGTCACAACCCTACCAAGTCTTCAGTATCTCTTAGCCCTGAATCTGCAATGGGTGAAGCAGCCAGTTTTTCCAATATGTTCTCATCTTTGGTTTTGGGTTTGAAATCCACAGGTGAGATAATACTTGAATATGATAAATGATTTCCAAAGAGCATCATTGCCGCTCCTCTTTTATGAATTTATTTCTTGCTCGCCAGATCACCCAAGCACACACAGATAATATCGCTTGAAGGCCTTGCCTTGCTGCGTAGGGTGGATTGAGAAGAGTCTCCCTGGATGAAATATCAGAGATTTCAACCATAAGAAGGGAAGGTAGATTGCACCAGCTAGCAACCATAGTCCAGATTTTTGCCACTGATTTACACCTTATGAGCGCATGGTTCGTGTCTTCAACAACAGAAGAACATAAAGGGCACATGATGGAGGGGATGGGGATACCTCTCATTGCTAGCATCAAGAAACAAGGAAGAAATCCCTTGCGTGCATGCCAAATAAAAACATTTACCTTTGGAGGGAGGAAGTTGGACCATGTTGTTGGAACATTCGACTGGGGAATCTGGTTGGAGTCCAATAAAATAGATAAATCCTGAACAGTGAAGTTACCGTCTGTGGACAGTGACCAAACCCATGAGTCTTCTTTATTTTAACAGGGGATAAGTTTTGTAGGTAGGAGATGAGATTTTACAGTTCGCCCGCCTCACGACCACGGGGTTCTCTGCGCCAACACCACTTCCACCCAAATTGTGACTCTCTCTATATTAACCGATTATTAATGAGACAATCTTTTCCCACCTCCAAGGCAAATAATCTGTTGAATCTTTCAGCCATGGTTCTCTCCCTATGCCACTTGTGCGACCAGAATTTGGTTGAATTGTCATCTCCGATCACGCGATGGAACGAGTTTGGGAAATTAAGACCAGTTGCATCAATCTTTTTACCAGCTTTCAGAATTTCCAGCCATGGACCACCTGTCACTGGTATTTTTTTCAAATCCAGCCCTCCTTCTACCCCGTACAACACTTTTATGGTTCGGACCCTAAGTCTTTTACCTTCCACCCTAAATCTCCACAACCATTTGCTTAAGAGGGCTAAGTTTTTCCCTTTTAAACTCCTGACATTCAGACCTCCGCCCTCCAGATCACCAAAGTATTTGGAACTATTTGCTCACACCAATTTCCTGCAAGAACCAGCCGAACCCCAAAAAAACTTATTTCGAA
Source organism: Daphne laureola (assembly GCA_038382905.1). Taxonomy (NCBI): domain Eukaryota; kingdom Viridiplantae; phylum Streptophyta; class Magnoliopsida; order Malvales; family Thymelaeaceae; genus Daphne; species Daphne laureola. The sequence goes on from JBBYHH010077927.1 coordinate 4,414, forward strand.
GTAATTCCAGATTTTTCAGAACAGTGAAAGGAACTCGAAACAGGGAGAAAAGGTACAAAGGCATGTTGCCTAGTACTGATTTTAGAAGCGTAAGCCTGCCACCGATGGAAAGAGACTTTACTTTCCACACATTCAGCTTCTTGACAAATTTTTGTTCTACCTCTCTCCAACTCGCCACCCTTTTCATACTCGATCCCACAGGAATGCCAAGGTAGATAAATGGTAGAGATCCAGCACTACAGTGAAGATGATGTGCCAGTCGATCTACTTCGGTTGATGGTACACCGACACACAAAATTCGGCTCTTCTGAAGATTTATACGTAATTTGGATGCCTCTTCGAAGCATTTCAGCATGTTCATAAGGTTGGAAGCATTTATTGTTGACCATTCTCTGATGAAAAGTGCATCGTCAGCGAATTGAAGATGGAAGATTTCCGCTTCCGCAACCCCTAAATGGCAGCCCTTAAATAACCCTCTCTCCGCGGCTTCTGACATCATAATAGAAATGGTCTCCGCAGTGATAACAAAGAGGAATGGTGATAGCGGGTCACCTTGTCGTAGCCCTTGTTCCAGGAAAAATTCTTGAGTTGGGCTACCATTCACAAGGATTGACACCCGCGATAATGATAGACATCCTAGAATCCATTTTCTCCATTTTGCACCGAACCTCATTTGAGCCATAATAGAGTCCAAGAATTTCCAGTTGAGGCAGTCATGCGCTTTAGCAAAGTCAACCTTTAGTAGCAATAGCTTATTTTTCATCCTTTCCGCCCATTTCACAATTTCGTTTGCAATGAGTACACCATCCAGGATTTGTCGGCTGCCGATGAAAGCTGATTGATTTTCAGAGATGATATCTGGTAAAACAAGCTTCAATCTAGAAGCTAGGGCCTTAGCGATGATTTTGTATTGGCTCCCCACAAGGCTAATCGGTTTGAACTCGGAAAGTGTCAGGGGGTCATTAACCTTTGGGATCAATGTAACAAAAGTAGAGTTGCACCCCTTAGTCAATTTTCCTGATCTTTCAAATTCCTTGACGAAGTCCATTACGTTGCTCTTCACCGTGTCCCAATGTGATTTGAAGAAAGTGAAGGTAAATCCGTCTAGACCCGGTGCTTTAGACCCCTCACATGACCATACCACCTCTTTTATTTCAGATTCTGAGAATGGCGCTTCCAGTGCTAAAATTTGGTTTTCCCTCAATACCCTGAATTTTGAACTAATGAAGGATGGTTTGTCCATGTTATCCTCACTGAAGTGGCGTTTGAAAAAATCAAAGATCTCCTTTTTTATTTTCATAGGATCTTCCACCCAAGTCCCGTTGATGGTTAGGCCTCTGATGTTGTTCCTTTTTAATCTGCCCCTCGCAAGACCAAGAAAATACCTGTTGTTTTCATCTCCATCCACTGTCCACTTAACTCTAGATTTCTGTTTTAGAGAACGAGACCGCAGTTTTTCACATTCAAAAAATTCCCGTCTTGTTGCTGTAAAAAGATCACTCTCTGAAGCAATTAGGTCTCTCTGTTCAGCGATCTTATCTCACGCCGCCATTTTGTCACTGATCTTTTTCAAGTTTTCTGGTTCAAGCCACTGTTGTTGACCCTTCCAACTATTTATTTTGCATTTCAAAAATTTCAGTTTCTCTTTGAATACGAAGCTTGCACAACCTGTAATGGAACACTCGCTCCAAGCTGATTTGACTAGTTCATTAAAGGCCTCAATCTGCAGCCAATGATATAAATAAAAAAAAACGGAATGGAATTGGCCCAAAATTTACCACATTGGATTTCAGCAACACAGCAATGATCAACGAATTTCCTTTCCAATGCAACAGCAGACAAACCTGGCCACCTATCAAAAAGTTCCCTAGACAATAAGAACCTATCCAGTTTACTTAGTTTTAAGCCACCTTTACCCACCCAGGTAAATTTCCTTCCTCCCAAGTTCACCTCCTGCAGACCAATGTTGTTGATAAACTGGTTGAAATCCTCTGCCTTCCTCCGCTGAAAAATACTTCATTTCATCTCCTCTGGTTTGCTTACCACATTGAAATCACCTATCATGCACCATACAGAGTCTGAACCGTCTTTTAATTGTATTAGATCTTCTCATAATCGTCTCTTATCCGCAATATCTTGAGGGCCGTATACGTTGATGATTGCCACAATTTTGTCGCAGCCTTTCCATCTCCCTTCAACACCAAGACACCCTGCACTTGAGAAAACCACATCCATAGAAAATGTATCCTTGTTCCATAAACAAAGTAGCCCACCAGATCTTCCCATAGAATGCGTTTGACAGAAATCAAATTTCCCATTACTCCACAAAGATTGAACTAAACTTGTAGTATCACCAGGTATTAGAGACTCTTGAATAGCAACAAAATCCACCACTTCCTTTTTTATTAATTCACGCAACTTCCTGACTTTTACTCCCCCCCAACCCACGAATGTTTAGAGACAAAATCTTCATTAAGGGGGAAGTGACTCACCTGTGTCATCGATATTATTCTGTTTGGAATTCAAAGTTTCATAAATGTAACCCAATTTCTTACCGATTCGATGAGCCTTTTCCCCTTTTCCCTCTAATCCACAACTGCCGTCAGTATGTCTTAATGTGACTCATTGATATTGTCAAAGATTTAGACCTTTTAAAAAAACTCAAACACGTTTGACAGAATATGAATTGATCCTAGTAATATTTGTTCTTATCTGGTGCAGGTCCTTGTACCCAATCCAAGGTAACAGTTGCTTTCGAGAGTGCGCAAGGGGGCGAAGTTAAAAGAAAATCAACACGAGGGACAAAAGTTTAGAGTACTAATGTAGCGTAGCACCAAATTGCAAGAACAAAGAATTTCCAAACGACGCCGTTGGCGCTTCATGTAATTTACTCGGGAGTAGGCCAATCAACGCAGCCAGCTGTTATTGTATGGTGCAGAGCTTCCTGATCCGATCCCAGCCGGAGACGAAACCACAGAATTGTGAAGAATGCCATCGACTCCGAGACTGGCGGTGGGGAAGCCGCCGGAACAGGCGGACCACCACGACGAATCCACCGCCAGCTCCGTCAAATTCGGAACGCCGGAGGCACTCGAGTACGTCCGTACCCTAACCGACGTAGGCGCCATGACGCGCCTCCTCCATGAGTGTATCGCAGACCAGCGGGCTTTGGATTTCGATCTCGACGGCCTCCTGTCTCAGCGGACGGAACTTGACAAGCAGCTGCTCCACCTCCAGAAATCCGCTGACGTTCTCGACATTGTTAAGGCCGAAGCGGACCACATGCTCTCCAATGTTACATCCACTTGCGATCTCGCCGACCAGGTGAGCCGCAAGGTGCGGGAGCTCGATTTAGCTCAGTCCCGAGTCAACTCCACGCTCCATCGCATCGACGCCATTGTTGAGCGAGGGAACTGTATTGATGGCGTGAAGAACGCGCTCGATTCGGAGGATTACGAATCCGCTGCTAAGTATGTGCAGACGTTTCTGCAGATTGACGATAAGTTTAAGGATGCTGGATCTGAACAGAGAGAGCAGTTGCTTCAGTCAAAGAGGCAGTTAGAGGGGATCGTGAAGAAGAAGCTGGCGGCAGCTGTGGATCAGAGGGATCACCCCACTATTTTAAGGTTCATTAGGCTTTATTCTCCTTTAGGTATGGAAATGGAGGGCTTGCAGGTTTATGTTTCCTACTTGAAGAAGGTTATTGCAATGAGATCGAGGATAGAATATGAGAATTTGGTGGAGTTGATGGAGCAGAGTCATGGACAGAATCAGGTGAATTTTGTTGGGTGTTTGACGAGTTTATTCAAGGACATTGTTTTGGCGATTGAGGAAAATAATGACATTCTGAGGGGCCTCTGTGGTGAGGATGGTATTGTGTACGCAATCTGTGAATTGCAGGAGGAATGTGATTCTAGGGGTTCTTTGATCTTGAAAAAGTATATGGAGTACAGGAAATTGGGTAAATTGGCTTCTGAGATCAATGCCCAAAATAAGAATTTGCTAGCGGTTGGAACTCAAGAAGGACCAGACCCTAGAGAAGTTGAATTGTATCTGGAAGAAATATTGACGTTGATGCAACTAGGTGAGGATTACACTGAATATATGGTGTCAAAAATTAAAGGCTTGAGTTCTGTAGATCCCGAGCTGCTCCCTCGTGCAACAAAAGCCTTTAGGAGTGGCAGCTTTAGCAAAGTTGTTCAAGATGTTACCGGTTTCTATGTAATCTTAGAGGGATTCTTTATGGTGGAGAACGTGCGGAAAGCAATAAGCATCGATGAGCATGTTCCTGACAGTCTTACCACTTCAATGGTGGATGATGTATTTTATGTCTTGCAGAGTTGTTTGCGAAGGGCAATATCAACATCAAATATCAGTTCTGTGATTGCGATATTGAGTGGTGCTTCAAGTTTGTTAAGTAATGAATACCATGAAGCATTGCAACAAAAAGTGAGAGAGCCAAACCTTGGAGCCAAACTATTCTTAGGTGGGGTTGGAGTGCAGAAGACTGGAACAGAGGTTGCTACTGCATTAAACAATATGGATGTAAGCAGTGAGTACATCCTAAAGCTAAAACATGAAATAGAAGAGCAGTGTGCTGAGGTAAGCTGTATATTTTTGTTTACTTTCCATGTGATTGATATGACTAATCAAATCTCTGCACTCAGCTAGGAGAACAAGGTATATGGCTTGTTTTTACATCTGTGAAAGGTGGTTTGTGTCCTGAAAATCCATCTGTTGATAGTGATAGATAAGTTATAACCTTTCTATTCACTTCACAGTCATGAAACTATGTCATTGAAGCTATAGCTGGATCTTTTTCTTACTCGTTAATCCTATGTAGTGTTTTATAAGTAGATATTTTAGTGATCTTATTGCAGATATCCATTATAGTTTTCTTTTCTTCATTGCTTTTTTATGAGAATTCTTTAGATAAGTGATTTTAGTGTTGACTTGAAATCATAGTGATTCACGAATGCTACTTGATTTAAAGTAGCATGCGGTTGTCTTTTTTCATCAGATTTTGCTTTGAAATTAAATCCATGCTGCAATTTTATTTAATTTTCTCTTACTAATGATGCGCATGGAAGTCAAGGACGTCTGGATGTCTTTTGAATTGCAAGCCTATCAGTGGATGGAGAAAGAAATACAGTAGTATCTTTTTTAGTTGAATTGCTGTTAATGTCGTCCATGCTTGCTTTTCTTCATATGGCCTTCGAATGATTCATGCCTTCCATCACTTAAGAGGCAATAGATGAAAATGGTAGCCTCGGTTGACCTAGACTAGACTAATATCAATATATCCTTTTTATTTTAGTCAAATGATGTCTTTCAGCTATTTGTTACCTCTAGTGAGATCTTTATCGGGTTTTCTCAAGTTCTTTTATGTAACTCTTTTGCATCAGGCATTTCCCGCACCTGCAGAAAGGGAAAAAGTAAAATCTTGCTTGTCTGAGTTGGCTGATTTGAGCAACACATTCAAGCAAGCTCTAGGTGCTGGTTTGGAGCAACTTGTATCGTCCATAACCCCACGAATTCGTCCTGTATTAGATGGTGTTGCAACCATCAGTTATGAACTGTCAGAGGCTGAGTATGCTGATAATGAAGTCAATGACCCATGGGTTCAAAGGCTTCTTCTTGCTGTTGAGACCAACGCAGCATGGCTTCAGCCACTAATGACTGCTAATAACTATGATTCGTTTGTGCACTTGGTGATCGACTTCATAGTTAAGAGGCTTGAGGTGATTATGATGCAGAAAAGGTTCAGTCAACTTGGGGGTTTGCAGCTTGACAGGGATATAAGAACTCTTGTTAGCCATTTCTCTAGCATGACTCAGAGGACTGTTAGGGACAAGTTTGCTCGTCTCACTCAGATGGCAACCATACTCAACCTAGAGAAGGTGTCTGAGATCCTGGACTTCTGGGGTGAGAATTCAGGACCCATGACCTGGAGATTGACCCCTGCTGAGGTCAGGCGAGTCTTGGGCTTAAGAATAGACTTCAAGTCGGAAGCAATTGCAACGCTAAAGTTGTAATACGCCTTTGCTGCCTGAATTTCGGCATGATACTCTTTATAGTCATTCAATCAGTGATATGAAGAACATTATAGACGAGGACAACCAGTCGTGGCTGCATCAGGGTTCAGCGTATCAGCTTTCAGGAATCAGAATCACTCTCACAACTTGTGATGACAATGTTGCATCCTATGAAGCAATCACTCCGGAATCAGAATTTTTGTGTTTTGGTTCAAGATGTTTCATTCTGGCACTCAGGAGCAGTCCCTGCACGGATAACAAGAGACACTGATATCACTTTCTTTCGATGTATTGTTTGCGAATTGTCCTTAGAAATGATTCCCTCCCTTATATTATATACATGTTCCTGCTCAGGAATCATTGTAGCTTCCCGTTTGTGTTTCTGTTGTTTTTCCCTGGTGCAGCAGAAGGAAGTGTGGTTGTGAGAAACTGTTGGTGTAACCTAGTTTTACTTTGTACAAAATGGATTCAGCATATTGATTCTAAAATCTACCTTACCTCGTACCAGTAAAATTCTGAATCAATCGGATGTATATGCTATACATCGATTCAGTTGGATGATTGTCACTCAGTTGAGTCTTAATTTCAGGACATTGAACTTAGAGAGAGAGCCACAGAAACGAAAGATCCATGCTAAACTAGTCATAATCGTTAAAGGAGGAGGAGAAGATATGGAACAAACTAATTCTGTAATTTACTACTATTTCACCATCAACGAAAAGAAAACACATGCACATTCTGAGATAGCATCTTAACAAATGATGCTTAACAGAAACAGTCAGGTTACAAAGGATATTAGAAGGAAAGTACTCAAGTGACGAAAAGGGATACAAAATTTTGATGAACAGCAACAACCTAGATAGGTAACAGATATTGCTTACAAATATAGAACCACAGTCATGAATATTTGAGCAAACATTAAACCGAGCATAAAAGCTAGGCAATTGCGAAATCAGAGTTCCTAGACTGGTATGAATTCCAATCACAGAAACATTAGACATGAGCAGTGCCTTCAGTGAACTTAGGATCCTCGCATCTGTATCTTCCATCAGGTCCTATTCCGAAACCTTTAGGGTCTGCGAAAACATTCTCGAGAAGTTGACTCCTTTGAGGGGTGGGGCTTTCATCAGCAAATTCCACAGCCTCCTCGACGACCTCATCTATCTTCTTCTCTATGGCCTTGAACTCTGCCTCGGCGGCCAATTTGTTTTCAACCATGTAGTTCTTCAGGGCGGTGATCGGATCTCTGGCAGCAAACTTTGCCTTCTCGGCTGTCAATGGAAATGGAACATAAGGCACATTGACATTTAAGTACAGAAGACAAACGAAGAAAGTACATACAACACATGCCATGTCTCTACAGCCAATAGCCTCGTCATAATCCCATCTCACCAACTCTGAAGTACTGGATTGCTATAAATAGTTCTAGCTAGGACCATAGACTAGATTTATAAAGCATGACAAAGTTTTCAGTTCACATATATCTCACATAGAAACGCATAAAGGGGTTGTCTCTCAGAATCAGATAGCAACACAGAACTCAAACCATGAATCAGAAATCAAATACTACTACTACTTACCAGGATCACGAAGCTCGTCGGGATCAGCCAATGAGTGACCTCTAAACCTGTATGTCTCGCATTCCACCAAAGTCGGACCTTCCCCTCTTCTAGCCCTTCCTATTGCCTCCTTAGCAACCTCCCTTACTTTCAGAACATCCATGCCGTCAACATGGATACCGGGCATCCCAAAAGCAGGCCCCTTCTTGTAGATCTGTGGATCTGAGGTTGATCTAAAGTGCGACATACCAATGGCCCACAAATTATTCTCCACAACAAACACAATCGGCAACTTCCACAAAGCGGCCATGTTCAAACACTCGAAGAACTGGCCATTGTTACAAGTCCCATCTCCGAAAAAAGCCAGGGTCACCTCGTCACAATTCTCCTTCAGCACTTCCCTCTTGTATTTGCTGTTGAATGCCGCACCAGTGGCCACCGGGATTCCTTCACCAATAAAAGCAAACCCACCAAGCACATTGTGCTCTTTCGAGAACATGTGCATGGAACCACCTTGGCCTCTGCAACAACCAGTGGCTTTACCAAAAAGCTCACTCATCACAGAACGAGCAGGAACACCTTTGCTGAGAGCATGAACATGATCACGGTATGTGCTGACAATGCAATCCTCCTTCTTCAACAGCTTAATAAAACCAGTGGAAACAGCCTCCTGACCATTGTACAGATGAACAAACCCAAACATTTTCCCTCTATAGTACATCTGAGCACACATATCCTCAAATGCCCTTCCCAAAATCATGTCTTCATACAGCTCTAACCCTTCCTCTTTCGTGATCAACTGAACATAACAACACAGACCCATATAAATTTGAAATCAAATCCCCCAACAAGACAGAAATCAGTAAGTAACAAAAGTAACTAACTTAATCATCTTATCGCAATGGGAACCACTAAAGCAAATTAAGACTAGGTAATTGCAGCAAGGATCCAAGTAATGTCAAGCAAACAGAAGAGGCGTTCAGCAAGAAACGAATCAAAGAACTGAGAATTAGGACAGATTCACAGAAAAATGATTACCAGATTGGACATAACCTTGGCCTTCTTCTCCTTGACGACATCGGAGACAGCAACGACGGCGGATCGACGAGCGGGGGCGGCGTGAAACAGCTTGGCAGGGGAATTAAGACGGAGGCTCCGAGCGGTGGATCGGAGAAAGGAGGAAGCGGAATGGAGACGAGGGGAGTGGCGGGAGGCGGAGAGAGGGGTGAGACGGGGGTGGGCGGCGGTGGAGGCGGCCATTGATGTGGGCCTGAGAGAGAAGTTGAGAAGAGGGATGAATGGGAGTGGGAGAGAAAATGGAGGAGAGTAATAAAGAAGAAGTTGTGGCGGAGGAAACGAGGGAAGTGGCAGTTTGGAAGAATCGCCAGAGGAGCAGCAAGACTCAAGAGTGTCTCTCTTGATTGATTGTTTCGTTTTGTTTTGTTGGGGTTCACCAAACTTAACGACGCGTAGCGCCTTTGGCCCCAACCCATTCAATTCCGATAACCCATCTTCTCTTTTACTTCTTGGTTACGGTTTGGACACTTTGCTTGCTCCATTACTTTTTTTGCTCCGCCAAAACCTCCGTCCAAATTTTACATCAATACAAGGGTGATAAAGGAATTGAGTTGTTCACAAGTCGACTCGGGTTCGAATCATGTCAAACCATGAGGCCGAGGTCGAATTCATATTCAAGTTTTAAATAAGCCGAGTTCAACCCCTAAAGTTTCCGTTCTTAGAAAAGGCAAGCTAATATTAGTTACACGAGATAGGTACAGCGGAAACTTTAGGCACCTAAAGTTTCTGCTCTACCTATCTCGTGGTTCAATTTGAAAAATTGTATTAGTCCAATTCAGCCCCTAACCTTAGAACCCCTATACGTATGACGCATATCGACATATGTAACGGGAAAAATAGGAGTTTTGAATTACCATTGCTACAATCTTCGAGTCTCTAGGTGCATCATTTTGGTGGTATCATTGTTGGCAAGAATAGGTCAAGATTTACAGGGGTAGTGTTGATGCGTATTAAATCTTTAGATTTCGATCGGTTATAAGATATGAAATAAGGAGATGAATTTTTTTCACCAGAGGCTAGTTAAAGGAACCAATAAGGGTTAAAGTGATGTTTTATATCACTAAAATGTACTTGCGTGTTCCTGCAAAACTAATACATTTAGTTATGATTGAAGATTAAGAAATATTATTAACTTAAATGTACTAAAGTAACATAGACATATAAGACAAATGTATTTTTTGAGTGAACCCAATAGGAGAAGAAAAAACACAATGAGTCCTTTCCCTTCCCCTAGGTTTCGTGTTGCCGCAACTCTTGCCTCCTGGATCCACCGCCGGTCCTTGCCTACTCGGAGCATCATCTCTACTAGCTCCGTCTGATCACGCCGACTATTAAGGAGTCGTCTCGCAACAGTCATATGTCTTTCAGTAGTGACGAGGCGTTCTGTGACTTGTTCTCTGATTATTGTCATCCATTTTCTCGATGTTATTGGTCGATCTACTCTCACCCTCTAGTGTTGGTTTTTCCAGAGCATCTTTGCCTGATGCTTGTCCCTGCAATTCACCCCTAATGACGTGGTTCATAATCGTGGATTGCCGATACCCAACATCAGTTGGGGCTTGCCAAGGAAACGGGAGTATCAACCTCGAGACTGTTTTCTGATTCCCTTCCAGACTACATGATCGTCTCTTCCCCTCTTACAAGGGATTCTCCTATATCGGAAAATTTGGTGGTTGATCGAGCGACGCAGTCGGGTTTCAGGAATGACAGGGTCGGGCGAGAGCTCTCCTTGCTTTGAACAGTGAGACATTTTCCTTTGGGTGGATGGGGTATGGAGTCTTCCTTATCCTCTCATAGTTGTGAATTGACTTGGACACAATTTTTATTTTTGAACGACAATTTAACAAATTTATTAAAAGAAGGAAAAGAGAAAAATCTCATTGCAACTAGTTTGTGGTGCACCGTTGCTGCTCGTTTTTATGACATTTGGTGAATGGTTGTGGCTTTGGTTTGTGGTCTCCTTTACATGTCTTTGTGTAGCGTCCTGACACATATAAGCATCTAAGATGCAACTTTGGTGGAGGTTGGTTGTCATTATTCTTTATGATATATGTTGTGGTACGAGGCATCTTTCAAACCCGAGGACATTCTTTGTGGAGCTTCAAGGCTGAGCTTCTCTTGCAGCTAGTTGTCCTTTTTCCAACTACATTGTCATTTCATGTACTTATTTCTTTTTATTTTGGTTGGACAATTTATGCTGCTATGTTTTGGTTCTGTTTTCCACACCTTAGGATTCTTAGCTTGGCGTATAGGTTATTTCATACTCACTATTGCTTAGAACGAATTAGTAGTTCTCCGGACTCTATCTTTCATTGGGTTATTTTTTCGACCCGATACAGCGTGACATTGAATGAACGTCATT
>JBBYHH010078038.1:0-15437 GCA_038382905.1 Daphne laureola
TTTTTCTTACTATTTATCTTAGTGAAATTTTGAATTAACACTGCAATTTGAAATATCAAAGTCAAACACTATAATTTTTATGAGAAGGAAGGAGTATTAAATAATTTTTTTTGATTTATCATGTACTAATATAATATAAAAAAATGAAACATGCGTAAAATCGTGTTACGTAAAAAATCATATGTTTTGGTAAAACAACATTTTTTTATTAATTTGCTAGCAGTGCAACAACAGAAAGGGCGGTGCTGCAACGACAAGGGGGGTGGTGTTGCGGCAGAGAAGCAGTGTTGTAGGGTACTACTAGTGAGGAGGGGGTCAAAATATAAAAATCTAAAATTTAAGATTTAATTTATCATGTTTAGAAAATTTAAAGTGAAAATAAAACATTAATCCAAAAACTTTAACGAAATCCGTCAAACTATTTAATAGTAGTGGCAAATTTACCTATTTATCAAATATCGGTGATAATTTAACCCCTCAAAAAACTTCAATGACAAAAACTTACCAATCCCCAAATATTAGTGGCATCAATTGAACAAAACTAAGAATGCTAATTTAGAACAAAGAAGACCATTAGATACACCCTTTCGTAACACTAGTATATTGGACTTGGTAGAGTCTAAGCGAGATAAAAAAAAAACCTATACTTACATGAATAAATCTAGTTAACTGAAACTTCCGGAAAACCCCGTAAATCTGAAGGCTTACTGTAAATAGCAGGGGATTCAAGGTTCATTCAGTTGTGAACCCTTTGATTTTCAACTCAAAGAAATACTTGGGTTTTTCTGATCCAATCCTGGTGCACTAAGAATTGGACTTTCCAAAATTCACAAGATAGAAAGGAAATGGTGAGGGGACGAAATCCAATCAATCTCTATCTGATGTCTCCTGTGAAAACAACAAAGAGACGGCTACCACTAAAGGATTAAATATCTACCTCCAGCTCATACCGCACTTCGCATGTTTTTCATCTTCCTAACCACACACATCTTTTTGCTGTTTTCTTTCCCATCAAGGACATGTAGATATTTTAAAAACAACAAATAAAGGTTAAAAAGGTGAAAAAAAAATAAGGGAAAAAAGAAAAACGAGAGCCCTGCATCACTCGCATGGCTGCATCAAGACTTTGATATGTATTCCCATCTTTTTAAATTGGAATATTTACCTCAAAATTTTACTAAAACAAATAATGAGAGAAATTCAAAAATAAATAAATAAATATATATATATATATATATATATATAATTTAGATTATAAATTATACTTATGTTTAGATTATTTAAATTTAAATGTGTATAAATTCATAAAAATAATCGTAAACTAAATATTTTAAAAACAACAAATAAAAAGAGAAAAAAGGAGAATCCAGTACTTCTCGGTCCGCATGGAGATCTCTACTTCGAACAAAAACCAATTAGAATTAAGCTCGGGCAACTGGACTGTGTTTATTATCCATACAGGGGATCTTCCAATCCGGAAGATCCACCGACGTGAGACGAAGAGAAAGAAATAGAAAGGGGGAAAGTTGGAACAATGCCGTCTTTCAGAGAAGAGTCGTAAAAGAAATGGCAATTAGCCTAGACCATAAAACAACCCAATTCCTAAACAACAAAGCACGAACACCGACACATCTCAATCTTGATCACTGCAACAAAGCCGATTTTAGCTAAATGCTCATACCCACATCTCATAAGATGACCATTATACCAATGACAACCAACGATTCATCTATTCAACACCAAAAAGATAAGAGTCTGCAACAAAAAATTAACAAGTATTGCAGTTCTCTCTGGCACCTGCAAGTACAGCAAATCAACACGAGCTACTTTTTTCCTTCATACCTACTGTAATCAACTATACCAATCATATAGGGAGAAACAAAGGAAATTAACTTCAAAAAGGAATTGAAAGATAAAATATTAGTAGGACATTACACAACAAAGATGGTCATTTCAAGATCTGCATGGTGATTACACAATATTAATATTGTATGGGACACGACCATAAGGGCTATCTTAACTTGTTTATCTCATGATATTTTCTATACAAGTGGAAAAAACCTGAGGACAGTTTTGGAATATCATCTAATCATACCTTCGTTTAATTGTTACAGCAGGAAGAGCGCCCGTTGTCAAACTGTAACACTGCCTTTTTTGCATGAATTTATAGTGTTAAATACTAATTTTGAAAAATTAATCAGCACTGTAAGCTTCATGCCACCTGCACCAACATGGCTGGGATTAAGGTGCACTATGAAGATGATGACAATGATGATGTACACAACAAAATATTACCACCTTTTCCCCACACAAGAATGAATGAAACACATGAAAGACAGCAGAAATAGCAAAATGGCACAGAAATTAACCATAAAGATTTTGGGTGAGGTTTCCTTCAGCACAACAAACCTGCTTTCTGTTTATCAAGACATAAAAGAAATAAGGACCTACGATACCAATCATTCCTACGCTGACCAGTCCCAAGATTTCCCCAATTCATAGCCCATTTCGAAGTATTAATTCGCATGTTTGACAGCAAGAATGTCTGCTGACAACATGCCAGTAACTACTTACGAACAGGGACCTAATCCTTCTCTCAGCCAGGATTAGAGTTGGTTTTGAGAACATTTCTGTCTTATACCAACTACCAGGCACAAGGATAATATTTTAAGGTGGCGAAGTAACTATAACCAGCTGGAATCAGATAACCAACAAGAAGATTCCTTTGATTTCCGATAGCAGGGAGCTCTCATCATCTCCACAAATGAGCCAATCTTTATGGAGAAGAGAATTGACCGACTAGACAATCCCAATCTTCATGACACCAGCTAAACGCTATTACCTTGACCCTTTAAACACTTTATGACTCTCAATCAAAACCTTCTTCCTTGTGTCAAAATCAACCTTGTCCAGATCAGCTACCGTTCCAAGATAGCCATAGAAGATTCGTTTTTTCTCCCCAGTCCTCTCATCGACGTTCACAAGACTGGGATTCTTCTCATCATCCTTGCCTAACGACAAGGGCTGCAGGCCAGACCACGTCCTGCGGCCATGATTCTCCTCCTCAAAATATTGCGCAAAACGAATGGCATCCTTCAAACCAGATTGATCACCAGCAAACTTTACCAGAGTAATGCCCATATGACCATCTTTCCCATATAGTGATTTTGACTTGCCAGTCCCAAAACCCAGATCTGAAATTCAATCATTCAGTGGAGGATGAAAATGTGTCAAAATAATTTCATTGGCTAAAATCTAACAATCAAGCCATCAGAAATGTAATGATTCTCAATGGCAGTGGGAGATTTGAACAAAAACAAAAATCCACAAGACTTAATCACTGGAACATATTTGCCTACAATCTTAAAGGGGTTGAACAAGATAACAAAGACGATTGTCCACTAGACTCAATCATACGAACATTTCCAACTACCCAACCTACACGAAACCAGAGGGAGTAAAGGAACAGAAATACTCTTGATTATAAAACAGCAGCCTGTACTCTGTACTATTTACTTGCACGAACAAGAGAAGAAACAGTTAAAGCGGGTCACACACGAACACAGGTAAACATGTTATTTCAACCCATCTGAACTCAGCAGCAGAACTGGAACCTTAGCATTGACAATTTACACAAGTAGTTAAATGTTTCATGTGCAAAGGGAGGAATTCAAGAACAGAGACGGCTGGAGAGACTACTGCCTGAAAATGCTTAAATGATCCCCAAATCATAGGCCAATATATTTGCAATAGGCCTTTACTCACAGTGAGAGAATAGATGGAAATCATATTGAATAAAAAATAGCTTAGTCATCTCTAGCTCATGATATAGGTCATGAAACAGTAGAAAACTCTTCTGGACTATCTTCTTCCTATAGATTTCCACAGAACTAAAGCATAAGTACTGTGCATGAGGGTGGAGGTACCTCATCCTTGAGCCCCCACCCCACTCAAAGTTTGGGATAATTTCTTCCTATAGAGGAAGAATGCAGGACGTAAAAACTGAGGTGC
Organism: Daphne laureola; assembly: GCA_038382905.1. NCBI lineage: Eukaryota > Viridiplantae > Streptophyta > Magnoliopsida > Malvales > Thymelaeaceae > Daphne > Daphne laureola. The sequence goes on from JBBYHH010078038.1 coordinate 4,012, forward strand.
TTGTTCAGTCCAAAGATCAATCAACTGAAATATGTACTAAATAGACTAACTAGAGGGATGCTAGCAAATAGCTGTTCTTTAAATGTGCCTGCGATAAGCTAAATAGAGAACCACAGAAGAGAATGTAATTTAAACGTCATATAAGATAACATGAAAATTCTTCTTGCTGCTGTTTGGATAGGGATAGAGCGAAAATGAAACTTAAACATTTTTCAAACTCAGTCTGGCATCCGCAAAATCTAACTTCATCAATCTCTCTCTCTCTCTCTCTCTCTCTCTCTCTCGTGCATCTAGGGTGTGTTCTTTTGAGAAGAAAGTGGACGCTTCTAAGATTTCATGTGAACTTTGTGAGGAAAAACTTTGTTGTGGTGGCGAGGGGGTTGATTTGATCGGTTCGTGGGAGAGAACACGCCCCTAATAAACCAAATTTGAACTTACCGTTTTCAGTTTCCTGCATGCTGAAAGTGTTTTCCAATAGAGCTAATCTCCCAAGGAGCTGCCTCACAAACAACATCAACTGCCTCATGCAGTTGACCAGAGCCGCTTTTCCTGGGATGTTCAAACAGCTGAGTATTGTGAAATGGTTATTTTCTGCTACAAAACACTGAACTTGATTGGTTTGTTCTCTTGAAATATGCTAAGATAATTTTTTCCCACCAGAATCGATCATTTAGTTTGCAATTAAACTCGGGTAATCTATATTGTTAGTTCTATCCTTGATACAAGTGTTGAACTACCCAGAATTTTGTTTGATTAAGGCTGCCTAAGTGTGCCTACATTTAAGACCAGGGGTGCAGGGAAGATGAGTAACAGTGAAAACATTTTGAGCTTGAACCAAGCATATCACTGACCAAACTCAAGCATGATTTGTCAGGTCTTTTGAACTAGAGATTGAGCTTGAACTCAAGCCAAGGCTGGAAAAGGTTTGGGGTTGGATCACTTTGTTTATTCTACTTAAGTTTCTAGCTTTGGGCTTGGCTCGGTTGTACTCTACTTATGCTACCTTCCTTTCCACTCCTAACCCACAATACTCGGGATAAATGAGAAGCGAAAACTCATAAATATTACACATCAGTGGGGTATAGGTCTTCCCTTATACACAAACTCTCATGGAACCCCATCCCATTCAGAAAAATCTAACTGGCACATCATATTTTAAGAGAAGCACTCAGCTTTAGAAATGTTCTGTCATGTCCAGAACGAACATGACACTTCTTTATAAAATCCAGGAATGCTCTCTCATATCAATATAACTAATGTCTGAGTGCCTATCACTCCCTTACCTGTTGATGTAAATGTAAGCCATCACTCATGGTCAGAATAGTATTGGCAGAGTTAGGAGAAAAACATGGCACGGATACATGTCAATGTAACTTGGGACATAAATACTTTATTGGTGTCATTGCTTCTAGATAAATGGTGCAAGATGTAACTCGGCCGTCTATTGCTGATCCCCAAAGAAAAAACAAGTCAACTGCTATAATAGGGGTAAAAAAGAATCAGCACGAGATACTGCAGAACTCAATCTCAAGTGGTCACTGGTCATACACGAGAAGCAGTGTCAGAACTCACAAATGCATCAGAATGAGAACTTCAGCTGTTAATCTGTTAGCTTTATCTCCATTATTGATACTTTTAGAGGACACAAACTAAAGCAAGAGATCAGACCAACAACACGCCCTCAGATTCTATCAAACACACGACACACCTCACATTCTATACATGCACGACATTTCCAATATACCACAGAAGCTGAAGTTTAAATGCCAATTTAAGAATTACTGAACAATTTTAATCTTAAAGGTGATGCAGCAGTAATATACTGTAAAATGCAACAAAACAACTAAAATTTTAAAGAAGAGAAAAAGGGAACATAGGGATGACAGCGAACTGAAAAAGACAGAAGTAAGAGAATGCATATACCTCTTAGAATGGTATCCATAGCTTTGTTTCCCAAACCTTCCATTCGACCTTCTTTACCTTTTCCGGTAACTGTATTATGAATTATAACAGTAGGTGGCCACATGATTAGATCATCTCGGTTTCTAGAAGCTTCATCCGCAGGCAAAAGCTGATAGCTCATTGAGTTATCAGGAGGCTTTGTAGCATCCCATCCCATTAAAATGCAGAGAGCTTTGTGTAAGCCTAAGTGGTCCACATGCAAACCAACATTATCTGAATAGTATGTGTGCATTACCAGAGCATGCATATCATGGAAGTCTTTGGAGGACCTGTAGTTTAGGATATCAACACCATTTAAGAACGATAATTCAGGGAATCTGCTCATAGTTTCATAGGACCAGACTTGACCTATCTCTCAGAACTACTATAAAGCATCGTAAATATGCCTTTTTTATTGGCAAAAAAACCTCATAAATATAGTTATGCATCGAACTCGAGAGTTCAAGCCTTAGTTTTGCAATTTTTGGGTGTGCCAGGCATATCTACAAATATGGTATATTGATGGACTGAAACATCTGTGTTCCGTTATTGTTTTTTTCTTTACGCTTTTTTTTTTAAAAGGTCATCCAACCATTCCAAGCATAAACTGTGAACAACCCATTATGCCAGGATATACTGGTACAGCAAAAAATGTGACAGTTATGGCGGCATAAATGTAAAGCATACAATGCAGCGCCAAACACAGCTATTGTTCCTAAGACCACAAAACATGTGCAGCCTATGACCAGGCCACTCAACAGTCAAGTGCAAACTGAATCAAGAATAAACGAGTCTGAAGCACAAGGTCAAGAGACAGCCTAAGATGAGGAATACATCAGAGCTTAGATGTTGAAAACAGAGCAGAGTAAGGTCAAAATGAAGAATACATAATATATCAACCGAGAGGAAGAAACACCCAGGCATGCAGAGCCATGCATATAGCATGACTTGCATGCAGTAGAGATGAAGGAATGATTTACCTACTTTTCTTAAAAGTAATGTACCTCAAGGTCATCATACATGCATTTAAATTTACATAATTTCAGAGTGAAGAAATACAAAAACTGTGGGGAAGAGAAAATGAATAGGCATGAGTTTATCGATATATTTGGACACTTTTAGGAATAGCTGGGAAACATGAACCAGGTCGTAATCCAAAGTAGGCGGGAAAAGGCCGGTCAATCTGAAAGGATAGACATATTTATAACTAATTTTAAGCCTGCGAAGAACGTCGAAGAACACATACAATAGTCTAATCACCATGTCTCAAGAAAATGCACAAATTCAGATCAGGTTAGAGCCAGATAAGAGCAATCATGCAGAAGCAACTTTTGCAGAACAAAAAACAGGAGAATAGCAGTTTGTTCTCTCTAATAGAGCAGGAAAAATGATTGATTGCATCAGGTAACAGCTTAGTGCAATGGCATGTGATTAGTAGAAAAGAACCTTCTGACGAAACACCCAAAAGTGGTCACCTTGAACCACTAAAGAGCTTGTAATTTGTTCAATGGAAAGAAAATAAGTTAACACCATTATTTTTAAAGCAAGGTTAAAAATCAACACATAATATATTAAGCTCCACATCCAAACCAAACTCCATTGCCCCTCTTTTCAGTATTTTCCCTTGTGAGGCGGGCAGGTAAACACTCAATTCCAAAAAAAAAAACAATCTCAAAGAGTAACAATTCAGCACATGTCAATAATCTCAGTTTCTGGTCCTTAAATAACTACCTATCAAGAAAGATTTTGAAACATAAAGACCCTGATGGCCCAATACAAACATAGTTCGAGACAAGAACAAGGCAACCAGCAGCCTAAACTCTGATGATAGGAGACCGTCTCTAGCAACTTGGGATCAGCTATCATCAATGTTTTAGGATGTAGGAGATGGGAGAAAGAAACAGGTATCAATGGTAAGGAAGGCCCAAAACAATGCCCTTCCATTAAAAGAACAATCATACTACATAAATATATAAACAAACCAAATTTTGAATCGACTATCAGCAACTAACTTGTGCACAAAACGGCATGATCTAAAAAAAAATCCCTTCACAAACGTGATATAGCCCCATTATCTCTTAAAAGAATCGCACTTATCCCAAATTTTCTGTGCCAAGAGAAACGACAACAGCATATATCTATCATACATGTGCACAGGATAAGAAGGTGAATCCCTAGGCGAATCAGACCAGATACTAAACATGAAAATTTAAGATACACGCAGAGCAGTACAGAACTATCATTCATTCAGAGCCAATTATTGGTTAAAAAATAATATAGTACCATACCAAAGCAAAGCTAAAGAAATCAGAATCTAGAAACCTAAGGTCTCATTTTCTTTGAAGTTATATATTTAAAAAACATTCAAACAGGACAAACCATGTCCAAAGTTGAATCAATTCCAGACTAATACAATAAGAAATAACCAAAGTAAACTGCTAAACCACAACAACAAACTACAGAATGAAGCATTATGTGCCACAAAAATGAACCTCAGCCCCCCACTCCCCCCCAGAGACCCCTGGGGAAAACAAGAAACAAGAAAGAACAAAAAAATCGAGTCCATGCCCATTCTTATGTGCAATAAAACTTGCCAAAATCAATATAGAAGCACTGGGAAAAGCTTGTTTAACCAAGCTGAAGCTTGAAGTTCACGCGCTTTTTCTTCATCGCCAACAGACGCCTATACTAACTTATAGGCTGTAGAGAAGTAGAAAGTCTTAGACGTCTAAGCAAACTAATTAGTATCATCTAAGCTACACACTTGCAATAAAGAACAAACAAGAGAACAAAGCAAGTCCTAGGAGTTCAGGTGGTGAAAACCCAGCGCACCACCCTAAGCAGAAATTAAAATAATAATCCCTTCATCCTATTTGACCAACTCCCAAGACATGTTAAAGGGGCACTCTAGATCACAATGGTTACTCAAGGAAAAAGGGTAACCCAAAGTAATAAAACAAACACCCCACAACCTTATGCTATCCACAGATTCCGATACCTTTTGGATCCACATACAAATTGATCAAAGAAGATAACCATGTTTAATGAAAACAAGCACAAAGACTGAAAAGACCAAGAAACTAACTACTTGAAGCAAAGCATGGTAAATGCAGAAAAGGACACCCAATCCGAGTCCAAAGTCATCAAACCTGCCGCAAGCCAAGCACTGGAGCCGGCCTTGCTTTCCGTTCGGCAGGAAATTAGTTTTCATCCCTGGATTCTCATAGACCAGCTTCACGAAATGCAAAAACGACTTCTGTAGCATGCTCTGATCGATCCTCGTATTCTTATTAATCGCGGCAGAGTTCTCAAAACCTCCGCCCATTATTGGGTACATGGCGTCCCTAGATCCGTCATTGCTACTTGGTCCTGCTGAAAAATCTCCGCCAGCGGATTTCACTGGATACCCGTTTGGGCCCGTGTTTAGCCCCAACCGTTTCCGGGCGAGTTCTTCTTGCTCAACTCTCGGATCGTTTACTTCTTCCCGGTACTTCCTTTTCGTTGAGCCAGGACCATCTAGCCCAGAAGACCTTCGATAATCTCGGTTGTCTCGGAATCCCAGAGGCGAGGCACCGAACTCAGGGCCGCCGATAAATCGGGGGTCTCGGACGCCGGGTAGGGTTGGGAAGTCCTGATAGTCGGGCGGAAGCGCGAGGTAGGAACGGACGCTGCCGTCGTATAGAACTATTGAGCGACGCTCGAGCATGTGGAAGCCGTAAGACGGCTGTGGCGGCGGCCCCATCGCGGTGGGGTCCGGGAAAGGGAACGCAGCGCCGGCATGGCTAGGGCCATGTTGTTGCTTGGTAGGGGCAGGGCTGGCTGACGGACCGGTTTTAGGCGATGGGTTATGTTTGGCGGTTGGCTTCAACTCAACGGCTTGGTTCTTTCCAGCGGCGGAGGAGGAAGATTCCCAACGGGATTTGCGGTTGGAATCACCGCCGGCAGAAGCGGCGGAGGATTTCGAGGGGTGGGGACCTGCCATCAGAATGATATTCAAGTTCTCAGTTCTGATTAGTTTCGATTTTCTGGGTTTTTACACTTGTTATGGTACCCTAGATCGAGAAGGATGGGATTGATTTTAGCCAAATTAACATTTACCCCTAAGGTATAGCATGATCTGCAGTTTGTCTCCCATCTTTTCGGAATTCATCATAAAGCCCCCCAATGTTTGGTAAAATATACAGACCCCCTGAAGGTTAAGTCAGTTAAAGATTCCGTTAGATTTTTATGTCTAATTACAAAACTTAAACCTCAAGTGTTTTAAGGCTAACAATTAATTCCTTAAAAAAGATTCTTATTGAAAATCCACTCTTCATAGTTTTCAAATTCTGGTTTTGTTCAATTTCATCATCGATTGCGAGTAGGGTTGTAAATGAGCAGAGCCGAGTTCGAATTGTGCTCGGCTCAAATATTTTTTATTGAACTCGAGTTTGGCTTGACAGTTTGACTAGTCTTCATGATGTGGGCTTAAATTCGGTTTGATTGCTCGTGAACTGCTCAAAAATCTGTAAAAAAAAAGGTATTTAATCTATACTCGAGTTCAGCTTGATCGGTACTCGAAATCTGATACTTTATAATTTTATTCATGATAATAAATAATTTAAATCAACTAGTCCTATTACTATAAAATTACTTCTTATATTTTATAAGTTTGGTAAATTAGGCTCTAGTACTTTAATTACTTACAATTGAACTATGTTATGTTCTTCTTATTATGTATTGCTCGATAGCTCGATAAGCACTCAAATCAAACTCAAGTCGGCTCGAACTCAACTTGATAAAATTATCGAGTTTGAATTCTGCTCGAATTTGAACTCGAAGCTCGATAATACATTGCTCAATAACACTCGAACCGAGCCGAGTTCGAGTAATTTTGATAAAGATTTGGCTCATTTACGGTCTTAGTTGCAAGACATGGTTGTGCAAGCCTCTTCCTCTACATATTTCAAGTTTACCTAGCCAATTCTTCCACATTTACAGATGTCTGTCGTCATCGTCTTTTCTCCTTCAATCCAGGATTGTGCTCGTAACGACAACGCTCTCATTTTCTGATTCGTCAATATACTCGATTTTGCGACACTTTGAAGGTCAGTTCGAATATACTGAAGTGCAGTCGAATCCAGAGCTTTACCGCCGACAAAGTTAAATCTTGAGCTTCAAAATGATGAAGAAAAGTTGAAATTTTACCGAAGGTTGGCTCATCGAGAAGAAGGGCACTGGAATCGTGGATGATGTTGATTCCGACTGCGCATCTTCTTCTTTGGTTTTGAAGGAGTCCACAACGGCCGGAGATCTGTTGTTGGGGTCTGGGTTTCAAACATTCAATCTCTGGTTTTGTTTCAATTCAATGAATTTTCTATTTAATGGATGTCGATGGAGAAGAGGTGCACAGTAATCCTAACCCAAAGTTTTCAACTATTCAATTTGAGGATGACAAAGAGTCTTCTGCTATTTAATACCCTTGGGGTCGCCTCGTCCGAACACTGAGTCGTGTTGTTAGGCCAAGCTTGCTATCGAGAGAAATTGTCCGAACTCACCAAGGGAGCAGCATGGGTCGTTGGTTGATGGAGAAGATGGAAAGGCAGTGAACCAGGGAGTGTTTCAAGTGGAAGCAGGAATTTCGAGTTTGATTGGCAGGTTGAAGAGTTGAAGAAGATTTTTTTTCTTACACACAATCTGGGAGGTGCAAAGCAAAGGCCTGGGGAGTGCGGCAGTACTCGGCCAGAAAGGACGGAGAGGCATTGGTTTGACTGGGCTGGGCTGCGCAGTGGGTAACGGGGCTCGGTTGTGGGTGAAGGGTAGGGAGTAAAAGTGTAAGTATTTTACAAAAATAGGATATAAATGTTAAGACTAAAAGGCTTGAAGTACGGCTAGAGCGATTAAACCTAAAATCTAACAGATTTATAGATAGAGTTAGCCTTTTAGATGGATTTTTGTATATTTTATCAAATTTGGGGAGATAAAAGGTAAAAATATAGAGAAGAAATTGCAGATTATGCTAAATCTCTATTGGTAAATGTTAATTTTTCCATTCCTCCCAGTTATCCTTCATTTGTGGATACAAGCTTATCCCGACACCAAGCATTCGCGACAACCACACACAGCTCCGGACCTTGACAATATAAGAAGGCAAAAGTCATCAAAGTATTGGGTTGAACGGAAATATAAGAAGAGGAGCCATGTTAGATACGATAAGTACAGTGTCCCGAGCATCTAGCTTAATAGCTAAGCTCATGAGACATGAGATGAAAATCTTGTATTCAAGTCTACCATCTCCAATCATCAATCTCACTACCTCCAATGTATCAAAAAAAGGATACGATAAGTATAGTACCTGAGGAACGATCGACAAAATCAATGTCAAGACTCGGGAGTGGAGACGTGTGCAATGACGACCATATTTCCGAGCAGGCAACAGAACGACCATGAAATTGCAATAAAACAACGTTTACTGCACTGCATCAGTGAGGAAGGAAGGAAGGTAGACCATAGATTTTAGACTTGACAAACTTTTGTCTTGGGTTCAACTGAATTAACCCCAATACCAACCTTAAGCCCCTTACCTTGTCTTCAATTTCTTACAAATCCACTAAAATATTTACATCCAAAAGGGTCATCCAACCACCAGAGTCTTCTTTACTTCCTCACCTCCACCATGCTCCTTATTACACGAGGTCACAGAAGATCAACTTGCGTCCAACTTGGACCAAGTGGATCCTGAAATGGGAGTTGTAAAACTCGCAAAAACAGCCATCAAATCAAATAGTATGTAATGTATCTAGTGCAGATGTTAGAGTGAGTCAAAACAGATGGTGAAGTAACTTCCAAATTGGGGGAATTGAACAATCGATTAGTTTAAATCACAAATGAAAATGGCGGTGCAAAAGATGTGTAGCTTGTGATTCCCAGAACAACTCGCTACCTGAAAATTCAATTACCATACCTTGGTCTACTACATGGAAGTGGAGAGTGAAGGCATAATTTCTGTAAAAAATTGGATCATGAACAGCTTCAGTATGTCCTACTGAGGCCCGGACATTTACACCGAGAGCAGCAAACGAATTTAAACTACAATTACCAAACAAGCACAAGCTGTAGTGTTGAACTGTAGACATTAACATTTTTGTTTGAAGCCAGTCTATACTCATCTCGTCCACGAGGGCGGGCCAGCGACCCTGTAACCCACTGGCACCTTCCCCAGTTGCTGCGAGTTGAGAATCATGGGTCTTGAGACAACCCTAATTGGCTGCGCTACCACCCTCCAAATTACTACAACTTCCACTTCTGTTCCTTTCCCTCTGTATAGTAGGAGTATTTCTTTTCCAATCCCAACATAACCTAGTCATGCAAATCGGAGTGGCTAGCAGCAGAAATACCTGCATATCCATCGTTCTCCTTGATGCTGATTCCAGTTATAGCTTCACTCGATGAAGAAGTTGATTTAAAACATGCAACATTATCATTCATCTCAGTAGAACGTCTGGCACTGGCACAGTGATCTAAAATTGGTGTACTTCCCTTCTCCATGGTGTCGTCATCTGTATTGACAGGATCATAACTTCTGTCTAAAGCAGGCTCCAGTAGAATGACCCCAGTGTCAAAAGCAGCAACACTTTCCTGGACAAATTCAGGATCATGATGACCAGCTTTATGATTAATTCCACTTCCATGGAAATCGGATGCATCACTTCCCTTAGACTGCAGAACAGATTCACCTCCAGCATCCAAACCCATTTTACTTTCACCATTCAATCCATTAGGGCTTGTATCAGAACTGAAAAGACAATTCCCAGGAGAATCTGTTAAACTTTGCCCAGAGCGAGAAACAGTGCAACTGTTCTGATCACCAGTACATAGAGTTTTGACTTCATCAGATGCAGAAATATTGTTGTCTTCTAACTGAGCTGCCTGACAGTTATCGACCGATCCCATAGAATCGTTGGCAAGAGAATCTACCCCTAGTTTCTTTTCCATCCCTACCAACTTCTGGCTCACAGTGGACCTACAGAGTTCTTTTGTATTAAATAATTCAGGAACTCCATCTCCTAACTTGGAGACATCACAGTCTATATGGACTGGGAGCAAGGCTTCAGATTCAGCAACACTTCCAACACCTCCATCTTTCACATTGCCTCCTGTACACGAGGGGGTGTTATCATCAGCAGGGGAACCTGGAACTGGATTGTTCGAGTCCAATATACCACGGTGTGCCTCAGTGTTAAACAAATGTTTGCCATCCAAAGCATAAACATTCCTCTTCTCTGTTGACTGTGTATCACCACTTGTTCCATCGGCAGATGCAGAAGCATTATGTTCAGGTGAAGTCTCTGATGGATTGGCAGTTCCGGAAACAATATGCCTGCCAGAATCATGCCCAGAGGAGGAATCTGTGTCAGATTTGCTTCCCTTCTCTGGAACCTTAACAGATTTGTGTTTTCTGTAGTGCTTCAAATCTGCAACAACAAGAGCCCATAATAAGAAAACACAGGACAATAGCCCATATTTAAAAATATATTTAAAAACAAAAAACAAAACAAAAACTTTTTAAAGAAAGGCACAAATTGCTTAAATTCTAGAACCTTCTCCAGCAGCCATGTCAGCTTCAGCATCTTCTTGTACCATCAATAGCTTGTGCAGCATATCTATTCCAGGGAAAACTAGCATATTCAAAGACCTCAAATCCTCCTTATTTTTTTCCATTAAAGGGGTAAAACCGAAAGCATTTGTCCATGTATGAGTAAGCTCAGCAATTGCGGGGATAACAAGCTTCTCAATCTCGAGAGCACGCAGTGCCTTCAGAAACAAGAGCATCAAACAACATTAAGAACACATGAAAGGGAAGGTAAAAATCATACAATTTCTACCGCAGCCGTATGGACAAACTGGAAAATGAAGATCAGGTAACAGCAAGAAAAGAATCAAAAGGCAACGAACTTTACCGATTCAATAGCAGAGAAGAGCCGGCGGCACATCCCTTGATGCCTATATATGTGGCGGGTGCCAATAAATGGCATCTCTGCCACTCGAGTTCCATGGAACCTGTCAAGTTGGATATAGAAAGTTAAACTACTTGGATTTACACTACTTTGCATATACATTTCATGCATTTAGCATGAATATACACTTCATGCAAACCAATTAGGAACTGTAACAAGTCACTAACAAACCACCTAAGAAAATACAATGCCCAACAAGGTGGGAACTCATCCACAAATTATCCTAAATTTGTTATGCAAAAACATAACTTAGATATCTTAACCCAGTTCTGCTGCTAGTCCTTAAGGACATGACAGCCTTACTGTGAAACAAAAGAACTTTCAGAAACGACGGTCCCACAAACTACTCCATCTAAAAGGGTGAAATTATCTCATGTACTCGTAATTGATAGAGACAACAGTATATTAGCATGTTTCCTATAAGTTTCTTGTTCCCACCAAAATATCTACTAGTAGCATGCTGTCCTTACCTGCTATGGAGACAAATAG
>JBBYHH010078149.1:0-15432 GCA_038382905.1 Daphne laureola
ATGTCGAGTGCCAGTCCCGGCGAGTACGAGCCGATGATACGCGACGACGACGATTTATCCGTAAGCTGCGCGACTGTGCCCGTTACCGGACCATCGGGTCCATTGATTGTCAGTACCGGTTCACCCTGTTCGTTGGGCGTACTGTCCGTCACCGGATAGCTGGCGTCAGGATTGCTGGCGAGCACCACCCGGCTACCAACCGGATACTGGCGTTCATCCTGATAGTCGATAAAGCCATCTTTAATCGAATCGCCTACCGCAATCGGACCCGACTGCGTTTGTTGTACATCCGTTTTGGTCGAGCCAAGTCCACCGGGATTCGCTTCGTTTGCCCGCACCTCAACCGAGCGGGCTTCGCCGCCACCAACCGGTGTGACTTCCACCGTCAGCATCTGCCCGTCGTTAGATATATTCGATACCGTACCGTCAACATTGTCACGAGTATCCGCATCAATACCACCAATACGGTCGCCTGGCTGGAATTTACCGATCAACTCAAAGTTCTTTCCCCAGTCCTGATACGATCCCGTTTCAGCCAGCCGGGTTTTGGCTCCGTCGAGGTAGGCTACCCGGCGCTGCTGGTCGGCAATCTGCGGAGCGAGTAGCGCGGCTTCACGCTGGGCGATCACCGGGTCAACCGGAAAGCTATTGCCATTCTCGTCGATGTCGGTCGGCTGGTCGCTGGTCAGTGATTGCTGGCGGGCCGTTAACTCATCAAGCGTCTGCTGCTGCTGGGGTAGCTGGTTGTAGTTGAGATCGTAAAACTGGAACTGCGTCTTGGGCGAAACGGTGTAGGGATTCTTGAACGACTGAATGACCGATGTCATCTTGCCGAGCTGCGACTTGATCTGATCGCCATCGACTTCACCCGACTGCGCCATGCTGGTTGCGCCATCACTCAGATCATCGAGCGCCGCCTGTATTCCCACCTTGCCCTCCTGCAGGTAGGCGTCCTGCAATACTTTAAACGCTGTCGGATGATACGCACCCGTGCGGTGCAGGGCCGCGCCGAAGCCAGCCCCGAAAATGCCACCCATCAAGCCAGCGTTCATCAGTCTCTCGCCCGTGTCCTGACCCCGACCACCGAAGTAATCCACCCCCTCGTTCTTGTCAAATAGTTTTTCAATTAATACTTGGTAGCCCTCCTGCGGCGTTTCTGTGCCAGCTTCAATAGCGAACTGTGTTGCTCCTTCGCCCAACCGTTCGCCGAGCCGAGACAATATACTCTTCGACGCACCGACGAGTGATTCTTCGGTGATGTCTTTGCCGAGTCCGCGCAGTACTTGTTGAATGATTCCTTTTCGTAGCCCCGACGACGAAGGGCCGACAAGGTTCTCGATACCCGTAAACGCATCGAGTGCAGCAACGGGTGGTGCCACGATAGCCGCGAAGCGGGACGCCGTGCGGCTGTCTAGTCCGGCGTCGATGGCATCCTGATACAGCGGCTGTAGTTGCGAGACAATGCCGCCCGTGAGCTTCATCATCTTACTGCCACTGACAGCCAGCTTGGTCAGCTCCGCTACTTTCTCGACGTCGCCCGCCGCCTGCGCCGCTTTGATAAGTGCGGGGATTTTACCTACGCGCCCGGCAATCGCACCGGGAGCCATCATCGACGCGACGAAGCCGAGCGACGAGCCAATGGCGTGAGCTGATCCTTCCAGATCATTTGGCTCGAACCAACCATCACTGCCCCGGCTGACGATTCCCTTATCGTACCGCCCCGTCTGGTCGATGTCGAGTTTTAGATGGTCAAGCATCGACTGCGTAAAGTCGCCGACCGATTTAAGTTTACTGCTGACTGTCTGCTCAGTCTGGTCGTTCATCGCCGCACCAAACGTCGTACCCGCTGCCGTGCTGGCGTCAAAGGCAACTTGCGGTAACCTGCCAATACCTGCCGCCGTATCGACTAGGCTGTTCCAGGCCGACTTACCGATCTCGGTCATCACCGACGACTCGGCCTGTTTGACCGGTGAAGGAGCAGGTGCTGCCACTTTCGGGGCAGCGTACGTACCATAGCGCACGTCGCCCATGTAACCGATGGCATCCGCCGCCTGTTGCAGTTTTCCGAGTACCGCGTTGGTTTGCTTCGGTCCCTGACGAACAGCCGCGTTGTATGCTGCCAGCGCCTTGTCGCCATCGGCATCGACATTCTGTAGTGCCTGTGCCAGTTGGCGGACGCCGACCGCGTTGGGCTGTGGAAGTAGTGGGGTAGGTTTAGGTGCCAGTTCAGCCATGTCAATTAAATAAACTACCAATGATACTCTTCGCTGCCGATGCTCCCTGTGTGCGCTGTTGTTGCTGCGCTCCGGCGCGACCCAGCGAACCCGCATTCTGACTCACCTCGAATTTGGAATCGTTTACGCCTGCCTCGTCGTTGGCCGACATATAGCCCGCAACTGTTTTTGGCAGGGGCACCAGTACGTCTTCTTCTTTGGTTACACCGCCAGTTGTCAGTACGGCAGTAGCCTTGACGAATGGCTGATTCGTAACCGGGTCGTGAATAACTTCACTACCATCTACATCTTTGAAAACGATGGGCTTCTCAGAACGGCGACGCACCTTACCGTCCAGCGAATAAACCTCGTGGACGGTTGATTTGTGGCCCACCTTGTTGCTTTCTTCTGGATTTGGCGACAGCCAGTTGCGGATCGGATCGATCCCCGCCGCCCGAATGGCCTGCTCCCGAACAGCACCCGACAGCCCCTGCGTGACCAGTACCGACCGGCCATAGCGGGCCTGTTGTACCGCACCGCCCGCTGCCGGGTTATAGAGTAAGTCAGCCGTACTCAGATTACTACCCGGACCCGTGCCATTTTCTTTGGCATCCTTCCGGGCATTTCTCTCTTCTTCGGCCCGGTTGTGTCGACGGGTTTCTGCCTGTGCCGCGTCGGTTTGGCCCAGTCTTCGTAGATCAACCTTCTGATCGAACGCTGTCTTCTGTGCATCCCACGGTTTCTGACTGTCCATCTTCCAGTAACTGCCGCCACTGTAGTTGATCTTGCCCACATAATCCAGCGCCTGCGCAGGCGTCATCCCCTGCGAGAGCAAGTGTTTTGCCAGATCATCGCGGCTTACTTCAACGGGTTTACCCTTCATCCCGTAGGGATAGAACGGATGCGTGTTCTTATCGAAGTAATCGAACCCTTCCTTCGGCGCATCGTACGCCCCCTTGAATGGAAGCGTCGCTGTTTTGCCGGTAGCGAAGTCGGCCCACTCCTGATCGGGATTGCCGATGATGAGTTTGCCTTTGGCGATGGCATCCTGCCGGAGTGCGTAGTTGGTTTTGTTCTGCAATGCCCCCTGAAACTCCGGGGCGTTTTGCAGTTCCGAAAGAAAAGTTTTGACCAGATAGGGCTGGCGTTCGCGCTTGAACTTTACGATGTCACCCCCGTAGTTATTGGCAATCTCGTCCTGTAACCGTTGCCGCCACTTGGTTGTGTACAGATTATTGAGCCGGGTCGTATCGGTTTGCAGTAGCCCCTGCTTGTCGATGGTGTCAAGCGTCGCCTGCGTTTCAGCCAGCGCCTTTTCCTTCTCGGCCACCTGCTGATCGGCGATACCCGACAGCATGGCCTGATACTGCACTGCCGCTGCCGCATCCGCCCGTTTCTGGGCGAAGTTGTCGGTCGGCAATAGCGCCAGCGCCAGCGACGACGAGGGGCCGGGACGGTACTGCTGGGCGAGGCTATACGGATTAAAGAGCGGGTTCGTCGTCACGTTTTTCGGTGGTATCTTTTTTAGGTTGACGGAAAAAATCGACCAAGCCCATCAACATAATCGCATAGATCGCATTCGTTCCTAACACTTTCCATGCGATTATAAAAGACAGTTGATGTAGTAGCATTGCACTGGTGGGCCAATTATTCTTCATGGCATCTTGGGAAATAGGTTCGTCACGGGGGCGTCAGCGTATGCTTGGTTCTCGCCTGTCTTTTTCGCCAGTTGCAACATCAGGTTGTAGTACGGCGAACCCTTGCCGTAACTCTTGTCATACTGCTGGCGGTCGGCAATGTTCTGGATGTTAGCCGCTGCCGCCTGCGCGTAAGCGGCTTTGTTCTGCGATGCCAACGCGTACTGTTGCGAGAAAATATTATCGCTCCCCTGTTGCGAGGCCCGCAGATCATTGACGTAGTTCTGCTGGTTCTGCGCCCGCTGGCTGCGATCAATCCCTTCGATTTGCTGACCAATCTCCGACGCCCGTTTCCCGGAACTACCGAGCGCCGACAACACGGCTGCTGCCGAGCCACCACCGCCCACCGTGTCCCGGATCGCCTGCACATCCCGCGCCTGCGCGTCGGCCTGCTGGCGCATCAGGTTCACCCGCTCATTCGCGGACAATCCTTCATTAGCCCGGTCGGCCAGATCACGCTCCACGCGCATCAGGTTGGGATTGACGGGTCGGGTAGGCAGGGGCTGGGCTGCGCCGTATGCCGCCGTCAGTCCGCGCACCACATCAGAGCCGATTCCGAGCCAATCGGTTGACGACGACGATTTTTTTGTCGATGGGTTGTTCATCGTCGGTGCTGTCGTCGGCATCAGGTTTGATTTGATAGCGACAGGGGTAACGACCTTACCGGTCATGCCCATCAGGCTTGCCGATGGGGCACTGCCTTCGGGTAACATCGAGAGCGGTCGCGTAGGCGATGCAGTACGCTTACCGCTTACGGTTACTTCGGGCACAACGCCGTCACCCATCGTGATTGATGATAGCGGTAACGGTATTATCGCAGGGGCAAGTGATGACTCGCCGGGCATAATACCGGTTAATGAGTCGACCGGCGCGTATCCGTTAGCGACCTGCCACATCGCTTCGTCAGCTCGTCTATTTAATGCGGATTGGTCCGCGAATCGTTGTGCTTTGTTTCGCTCCGGCAGGCGACCAATCGGTTTCACCGATAGCTTGCCTCCATCGGCAAATGCCAGCACTGCCGCACCTTTCCGATCCGGGTGAGTCGCCATCTCGGTGAGCACAAACTTACCCAGCGATACGTGATCGTTTTTGTCGGCCAGCTTCTCCATTGTCTTTGTTGCCTGCTGGTCAAAGATACGCTCATTGTGGCGCATTTCCCCCAGCTTAACACCGGTTGCTTTGTCGATGATAACAGCATCCTCGCTGGTTTTATCGGACGACTTATACATCGAGCCGCCCGGCAACTTACCGCCTGTAGCCGCATACAGAACCCCGGCACTGGATGGCCTATTATTCATTACCGTCTTTTTTGGATCGAGTAATTCATAAATTGCATCAATAGGCAAGACTTGTTTTAAATCTAACCCTGCCTGATTCGGGGATTTCATGTACTCGTCAAACTTGGACCGATCAGCATTGCCGTCAATCGGACGCATATTGAGTTCTTTTCGTAGTTCCATGATACGGGCATGGACTTCGTCGGGCTGACGTATATAGTTTTCGTATTCCGTTGCTGCCTTGCTGCCGAAGAGTCGCTTATGTTGGGGCAGGAGTCTCGACTGAATGGCCTCATAGGTATCCTTTAGTGCGCCTTCCGGTGAACTACTACCGCCTATTGCTTGCAGTATGTCCTGTGCTTGGTGCGTAGACTCGTGGGCAGAAGCAGTACTGATATAGCCGGGTGAGTTCTCGACTGAAACATAAGATCGACCCGTGCCTGGGTTGTAATACCCTTGTGCGCCTGGCGCTACGCGACCAATTTCTTGGCTTGTTTGTAGCTTAACATTGGAAACCCCCGGTGCGATACCCATTGCCTCATTCGTGAGTCCGGCGTTACGAAGTGCCGCCTGCTGATTAAACCAGTTTCTGGTGTACTCTACTCCTGCATTGGCTGCGTCGCGCTTATTGTTTGTTGTTACCGAGCGACCGGGTGCTATAACGCTGGTAACTGACGACAAGGGTTGCCCCTCGGCGACCGATGCTGTCTCGTTATCAGCTCGAATAAACGACCGGATGTTGGAACGGGTAGCCAGTGGGTGTGCGGAGGGCACAGACAGCTCACCCGTTGCGGTGTTCATGCTGGGTGGCGCAACGGGTCTTGCCATATTTACCGGGACATACTCAGTCGTCGCCCCTTCGTCGCCAGCCATGCCGGGAAGGGATCGAATACCGAGCGAAATCAAGTCCATCTCCGCCTTTTTTTGCCCTGCCATTACAGCCTGGTCGTACGATTTCTCGCCCTGCGCTTTCTCTGGCAGTCGACCAACCGGTTTCACCGATAGCTTGCCGCCATCAACAAATCGCTGGTAGGCTGTCGAACCCTGATACGGTTTGATGGGCTGATTTGCCTGCATGAGTCCGCCGACCGACTGGGTAACACCCTGAATACCCGACTGGATCAGTTCGGGGTTGGCAGTCGCCACGCCCACTGCACCTTTGACAACACCGACGCCCGCCTGTAATTTCTGTAGCCGGTTGTCCATGTCCTCGCCAATCGTGCTGGCAACGTCGCCCAGTCCCGCATTACGGGCCGTGACCTGCGCCGAGTTATTGGCCGCGACACCGAAGCCCGGTATCAAGGACGTAACTTTGCCGAAGCCGTTCTGGGTGCCGTTAGGGTTGTAGCCCATCAGGGCGAGAATCCCTTTATTGAATCCCGTCGCCTGTTTGGGGGGTGTCCACATGGCGGACGTGGGGGCGGTCTGGTCGAATAGCATCAGGGTCGCAGATTAAGTGAATAGTTCGTGTCGACGCTCAACAGCCAGTTATCGGCGGCGTCGAGCAGTCCTTTCCAGTAGATTGTTACCAGCAACGTTTTTCCGCGCTGGGGTAGTGATTGGTTCGCCGAGCGAAGCGGCAGGTAAAGCCTCCCCGACCGGTAGCGCATCTGGGCTTTCTGAATCACATCGCCCGGCGTGTCGTCGCCCTTGATCTCGATTCGGTCGATGGCCTTCGCCATTGGTTCGCTGCACGTAATAACGGCGGCATGGAACGTTTTACTATACGCCGGAGCCGGATTGACGACGAACGCCAGGGTAGCCGACGAGTCACCCCGACCAGGGAAACTGAGCGACGACTCGGTTGCCCGCACCTGTACGGGACGCTGCAGCCCATCGACCCAGATACTACCCGCCTGCGCATTGGTACTGACAAAACAATTCAGCACTTCGTTATAAGACAGCCTGGCAAACGGATTCATCAGATGAACCGTATCGTCGATAGGATCGAAGTGGCCCGACCAGTACGACAGGTCTTCCTGTAGAAACTGGTTGTGG
The DNA here is from genome assembly GCA_038382905.1 of Daphne laureola. NCBI lineage: Eukaryota > Viridiplantae > Streptophyta > Magnoliopsida > Malvales > Thymelaeaceae > Daphne > Daphne laureola. The sequence goes on from JBBYHH010078149.1 coordinate 7,186, forward strand.
TAGCCATCCCGATCCGAGATGGGGTCGAGGCCCGCCTGTGAGAAACGAAAGAACTTACGGGCTACCTGGTCGATGAAGTAGATCGAGCGGGGTGAGGGCCAGGCGTGTTGCCGTTTGGAAAACCCGGCCTCGCGGGCGACGTACTGCGCGGGACCAACCTCACGACCCGTGGCCGCTTCCAGTGGCTCGCCAGCAGTGGTACTCACGAGCTGTCGTTCGTCGATGGGTAGCCGCGAGAACGCCCGGTCCTGACCGACGTAAAGATTGTCGTACAGATTCAGCAGTCCACGAACGGGACCGTACTCCCCTTCGAGCAGATAGAGATTGACGCCGGGTAAGCGACGATACGAATCGAGCAGTTCACCATCGGTCTTCAACCGGGACCACGTTATACCTTGCGGCCAGACAGCTTCGAGTTTCACGTCGGGGGGTGGCGCGTTAAACCGGCGTACGGGGTCGGGGGGCGCGAGTAACCCCCGGTTGATCGACCACTCTTCGGGCTGGTATTCATTGATACCCCTTGCAAATTCCGGGTAACTGCCGTCCCTCGCGGTTGCCTGCGGCATGGTCGCTACTTTCTCGTAGCGTCTGCCGTAGCGAAGGTAGAGGTTGTACTTACTTTCAATCGGCACAAACAGGCCGACCGCGTAATCGTCATCGCTCGAAAAGTCGTCGTCGTATTTTGGAATGACGCGGGCCATATCCGTGCGGCACAGGTAGGTATCCCCACCCCACACGTCAGCATTGTTCACCGTCCACGTCCGTTTTCCGGTTGCGTCCGTTGCAACGGGCAACTGATCCAGGATTGCCTGCGTGATCGGCTGGAAGTGATTCGTCCACTGGTAGGTGGTCGCCAGCGGATTCAGCTCGGCGACAGGTGCTTCGTAATTCACAATACCATACCCCGATGGGTTATCGACATCAACTCCGCGATCCGCGAGAGAGCTGCCCGTGAGCTGGATCAAATACGAACCCGGCTGATTATACCCTTTCTTGTAGCCTGCCCCCGACCCGTTGGGGTTGCGCAACAGGATCGCTACGTCGTCAGTGAATTGAAACGCTTCGTTTGGCGCATAGAATTTCTCACCCAGCCCTGACGTTGTGAGTCGAAACGTGCGTTTGATCGGTGACGATTCGCCCACCTTCCAACGACCCGGCGCGTCAGGTCGAAAGTTATCAGCACGAAAACCGTACGCCTTGACGTAATAGTGGTCTTTCTCGCCGCGCAACACCGTCGTGCCCTGTAGCCCATTGACGGGTCCATGAACGGAACCAAGCAACCGGAGCTGGTGGCCGCTAACCGGCTCTTCGTCAAGTTTGCCGTCGACCAGTAGGTCGGGACAATGATAGGTGGCCCAGCCCGGCAGATGCGCGAGCGGTCGGTTGTCGTGCGTCAACTCCGGCAGGGTCAACAGCACAAGGCCATTCTCCGGCTGGTCGTTGAACAGGTTGCGAAAGCCGGGCAGCGCCGATAGGGTCAGGTGATTGTTGATACCCACTACACTGGGCAGAACAACACCCTGATGGCGAATCAGTCCCGATGCGTTACCCCGCACGATGGCGAATCCCGACACCTGTAGGTTTCCATTCTTGTCGAACAGCAGCGATTCGGTCAGCTCGATTCCCGACACATTACAGCCCATGAGCCGTAACTTGTAGCTGTCGAATCCATTGGTTGTGATCTGAATGGTCGGTGCGTACGGGGCTGTATTGCCCGATACCCCCTCGTAGTAATTGGGCACATTGAAGCTACCCAGATGCCACGCGAACCCCGGCTGTCCGAGCCGGTCGAACAGCACGATAGCGAACGGGTACTGCTCACCCCGTCGCAGACCGACGCGCCGGTTGGCGTACTGCATCGAGCGGTAGTCGCGCATCAATCCGTCGACGGGGAAACTGCGCGTGGCGGTTGCCGTCCCTGCCTTCGGCTGGAATAGCCGCTCGATAAGGGGCGTGTTATCGATGTTGGTCGACGCCAGAGCCACCCCGTTAGCAGGCCGGTTGGGATAACCACCATCATCGCAGGCCATACTATCGAGCTGGGGTGAAAGCGTCACCTTGCCTGTTGGTGGTTGCAGGTGCGCTGCCAGTTGCAGATTGCCGAAGAGCAGTTTATGGTTCGATACTGCCATCGCACCCGCCGTCAGCAGGTGCGCCTGCCGGGCCGAGTCGAGCAGATCGTCAAGCGACACCGACAGGCCCGTACCCGATGGGCGCAGGTGGGATAGCCTGACCGGTCCCGACGCGGGTACGTCAAGCCGCTCGGCGACGACGAGATTCGTGTACGCTGACCCATCCGGCGAATAGGTGATGAGTAGTTCGATTTGCGGCCAGCGCCGGTCGGGACTATCGACCGAGAAGACCAGACCGGTCGCTGTCGTCACCCCCGATGCGCCCATCTGCACCATCGGCGTGGCTGCGTTCTCGCCGAGCGGCAGGGGGGTAGATAGCGGGAACGGGGCCGAGACAACCCCGCGCCGGTAGTAGCGGTAGGTGTACCGATAGAACCCGGTCGGCAGACTGCCACCGGTAGCCACGTTGTAAAAGTAAATGGGGTCGAACTGAACATGGGGTTGCAGGCGAAAGGCGTGTACACTCCACAGTTTACCGTACGACTGCCCGTTGGCAGGTGCGTCGGACAGGGTAACACAGTATGGCGTCTGCGTTCCTTCGTTGATGTAGACGCGGGTGATGGTTACGGTTTCTGTTTCCACCCGCACCTCGGCAGGTTCAGTGTCGGACAGCAGCAGTCGTTCACCGTTCGGATCATTCAGGTCGTCGTATATCGTCGTCACGCTCGACCCGTTCAGGATAGCCAGCGTCGAATGCAACGGGCCGGGGGAGGCGTTGGAGTCGCCGAGATTAAGCAGCAACAGCAACCGCCCATCCGGCAATCGGGCACCACCCCGCAGTCGCGCACCGGTTGGCAGCAACGCGACAAGTTGCGTCGGAATTTCCGGCGTGAGCAGCATACCCCCACCCTGCCCGAAGCGCAGTGTAAATCCTTCTGCGTAGCGATAAGATCCCTCGCCTTGAAGCGTTGGGTGAACATCACTGTTCATGCCCCTAGAAAATGTATTAACGAATTTTAAGGCGCTCACGATGCGATATGCTTACTGGTTCAAACATTGCCTTTTCGACATCCCACCCGCTTTTCAGTCTGCACGCAAATGTCTGCCTGTTTATATTGTACTTGTTACAAGAATCACCAACAGTAAGGCGTTCCCCTCTTATTGTCACGTAAACATTGTTTCTTCTGTTTCTACATTGCTCTGCTATTGTAGCCCACCTACAGTTATCTGGACCATATCCCTTGTTCACATCGTTTCTTTCGAGTGTTAATCCTTCCGGCCTGTCACCCATGTCTTGCAGAAACAATGAAAAGTCTTTCCATCTTTCGCAAACTGCTATACCTCGACCGCCATAGTTTTTATATGACCTGTCATTAGGGTTTTCGCATCTACGTATCATAGCCGCCCAAACTCCATACATTTTTGTATTAGTAAGACCATGTTTTATTCTACGTGTTGAATTGTCGGCAAGGGCTTTTGTGGACAAACAACCGCAAGACTTTGTAGATTTTGTTTTTCCGGTCAACCTGTGTGTTATAATTTCTTTTTTTTCGCCGCAATCACAGACGCATTCAGCTTGGAACATATTGTCTTTCCTGAAGACGCGAACAACTAATAGCTTTCCATACCTGTCGCCAACTTTGACCTTAGTAGGCTTGAATGCTTTCTTCTGTATACAGCCACACGACCTAGTGCCATTCTCTTTCTTCAACGAATAGAAAGCAATATCTCTTGTTTTCCCGCAGTCACATTGACAAGTCGCATAAAGCTGTCCGTTCCTATGTGCCTTTCTATAAGTAGACAGCACAACCAGTTTGCCAAATCGAGTTCCTTCCATTACATTTGCAGTGTTTAAATTATACCGCAAATATACCACTATGAATAACAAAAAGAAAACATCTTTTACGCTGACTCCACTAGCCCTAAAGCAGTTAAAGATCATTGGAGAAACAATGGGCCTCAGCATGGCATCTGTGTTAGAGACTGTAATTCGAGAGAAATACAATGACATTAAATGATGTATTCGTCGCTCGCTGTACCTGCATTAGAATCGGTTGTGATAGGACGAGAACTCCTGCCGGTATAGAATCAGCCGGGCCATCTCGTCGGGTGACAGCATATTGACTTCACCGCGAACGCCGACCAGCATATTGTTGGCGCGTTGTTCTCTGGCGTTGTCGGCATTCAAATCGATCCGGTACGTCTTGCCGCTGCTGATGTACATTTTCTTTTGATCGAGTGCCATGAACTTGAACTCGACGTACGCAATAATCGCCGTTTCGGCAATCTCCGGGATGAGCGGATAGCCCTGTTCGTCGACCGGTATTGACCAGTATCCAATCGTAACAGGACCATCGACCCGGCAGGTCAGATGACGTTGACCGGGACGGATCGAGCAGTTCGCCGGGTAACTTCTGATACCGAAGAAATCCTCTGGCAAATCAGCCTTACCCCCGACGACGAGTAGCTGCGCGTCTGCTTTGTCGAACAACCGATCCGAGTCGATGATTTTCATGGCATCCCAAATCCAGGCACGAAGTACCGCGTTGTCCTCGTTGGCACGAAAACCGGGCAGTTCGTCGGAGAGTCGTTGACTAAGCTGGTCTATCGATTGGTACATTGCTACTCTTTGTAGTTATAAGTGGAGCGCCACGCCAGCGTACAGATTGTACCCAGCCCAACACCCACCAAGATTCCAAGTAAAAAATCCATCCATTCGCCTATCGTTTGTCGCTTTGCAGATCAGCCCCATTGTTCTTATTGTCCGGCACCTGCGGTACGGTAGCACCGAGTAGCGAGAGTACCTGCTGACGGATGTTCGCGTTCCATTCGGCAGGCCACGGCGTCGGCGCGTCCGGGTTGTCGATGATGCCCGAATAGTCGGGCACCTTGACCATGAGTGCCGTCAGTGATCTGTCCACATCCTCAGTCGACGGGATCGATACGTACATCGTACTGCCGCTTACCGCCCACCCTGACCGCGCCTGCCCGAACCGCGAGTAACCCACGCTGCCCTGTCGAACCGTGTCGAGCGGCAACTGGGTCAGTTGCTCGCGCCCCAAGAACACATCCTTGATGAGTAGTTGATCGGCCCACGCCAGCAGATCAGCAGGCAACGTAGCCGACGCAAATGTTTTGGGCATCGGCTGTCGGTTGGTGATGGGTTGTGTCCGCTCGGTGAGCTGCATCGTAACAGGTTGCCACAACCGCTCGTCGATGCGATCCGTTACACCCCTCGACTCAAACACCTGCTGGCGATACAGCGCCGCCACGATAGTCGAAATCCAGTACAGCACCTGACGAAGCTGTAGGTTCTCGTCGTCGGTCGGTGCCGCACCACCGGACTTGATGGTGAGTACATCCTGCGCTAACGCCAAAGGGGTCGAGTATGGTGATACGTCGGCCATGTCTAAAAGTTTTTAAAGTCTGACGCCCGTTGACCGGTTGATTTCTTTCCCTCGCGCTGGCGCAGTAAGTCTTTTCGCTGTTCTTCGTTCTGCTTCTGGTAGAGCGCCAGTGTCGTCGCCATGTTTTTCAACAGGTCGGTGTTATCATGGCGATACGTTGTTCGCGCATTGGGATCACTATCCCCTACAGGCTGCTTACCTCTCTTTGGTTTTACCGACGACGATTCGATTAATTCACTGACCGGTGTAGTCGAAATGGCCTGATTGAACTCGTCGATCTTCGTGGCAAAGTTCACGTAGGCATCCGCCAGCGTGTCGAACTTTTCTTTGTTGAAGCGATCCTTTGCCGCCTTCCATTCGGGACTATCCAGAATCGTCGGATCAAGTGAACACTTGTTGAGTGTCTGGCAATCGGACAGGGCGCGGGCTTCGCGCTCATCGGCGGGATCGAAGGGGTTGATCGGAGTGCGGTACATATAGAGCCGCGCCAGCAGGTCGACGTAATGCTTGCCATGAACCCGAATCAGTTCAGCCATCTCTGCCAGCGCGTACACCGACTTATCGATATACAGCCTGCCGTCGTCTTTAAAGTCAATCAGGTCGGGTCGCATGGGGCGAAATATAGTACAACACGCTCATCTTTCGATGCACCACCCCCAACAAAAAATACACCCCCGCCAGTAGCAGGGGTGTATACACTCAAAACTAAAATACATTCTAATGTACAACCAGTGACAAGGTAGTAATTATTTGTCGATTGATCTACGGCAGTGTCACCGATTTGATGTCCACTTCGACGCTATCCTGGTCATCGATGAACAGCGCGACCGTATCGTTCGCTTCCTCGATCAGTTCGGCATCCTGACTACCGAGCGCAGTCAGCGCCGTGTAGGCGGTGTCACGCACTTCGCGGGTTGGCAGGTATCGTTTGATAGCCTGATAGAAAGTTTCGGCTAGTTGTTCTGCGGGAGTTTGATCTGTCTGTGCCATGACGTTGCCGATTAGTTCATGCGTTCGTTTGCCAGTTCGGGATCATTGGCTTCCAGCCCCCACTTCGTTACCACTTCTACCATCATCCCCCCGTCGATGCCACGCACCGGTTGTAATACTACCGGATCGGGAATGTGAACGTGGGCAATCAACCCTGCGCCTTGTACTAACCGATGGTGCATATCTTCTTTTGGGGCACAGATGAGAAAGCAAGTCGACATAAGCGGCCTGCCAAAACTATCTGTGGGGTTCTGTGTGTACTGATAGCGATCCATATTCACGCCGCGTTCGGAAACAAGTTCCGCGTACATCCGGTCAGATTCGTGTACGGGCGTATAGGCTTCCATCTCGGCAATGTTCTTTTCCGGGATGTCACCCTTGTAGTACATCACCTCGCCACAGATCAGGTTGTACTTTTTGCAGATCGCTTTGGCGACCGACTCCGGGATGATCTTACGGGTCGGGTACGTGTGCTGGTAGTAGCGAATCAGTTCGAGTTGAGCGGCTGCTTTGTCCTGCTTGGTTTTCTCCTGCATCCCACTGGTCACACCCTTTGCCTGCGAAAAGCCAAGTATCGACAGCCGTGCTGCCCGGTCGATCTTCTGCGAACTGATACCTTCGAGCGATGCGACGAGTTCTGTCACCGCCGTATCTGCCGCCGCATCGAATGACTGGTGAATTTCTTCGACCTTCTTTCTGGCTTCTTCGGGAGTCAGTTCTTTGATAATAGATTGATTCGATTGGCGAATACGTTCCGCCATAAGCCGTTCAAATTGCGTTTGCTCATAGTCATAAAGATTATCGCCCGTCAATATGCCGCCTAAAAGGTATGAACTGGGTTTATACCGAAGTGGGTTGGCAGAGTTGTCCATTGTTGGGACTGGACCCGGCTCGCCGGAAAACAACGTCGATTCTTTTACGCCGCCGAACATTTTCAAAAGAGAATGGGCTGTTAAATCTGACATAGCCATAACTGAAACTCGGCTGACCTGCACCGAAAGGGTTGTCTTTACTTATTCTCTTGTTTGTAATTCAAAAGCAGATATAGAAAAATCAGATTCGCTGCTGGCGTTATGATGATAATCAACCCGATCAACCATAGCGGCAGGTAGCGAATTGGCGCAACGAGAGACTTGACCCGCAGTTGGCCCCCGGCATACACATCATGCCAGTTCTGTCCTTTCATCAGCATGAAGATCATAAAGATCAACACGATAGCTGGCAGGACGTAGACGATGAAAAATATTATCCAGATAATTGTCATGTGAATATGATTGCCATAATTGAAATACCAATAAACACGCCAGACAGAAAACAGTTAATGCCCGCAAAGTCATGCTTGCCAACCATTCGGTTTCTCCATGCGCAAAACATCATCAGGACCGACATAAAGAAACAGAGCATGATAATCATTTCTCGCCAAAGGGGAATACGTCAACGATCCTGGTCAGGTCTACTCCGGTAATCTCGAACGGGTCGAGCGACGATTTTAGCTTTTCTTCCACATACTCGTACGCTGCTTTCGGCGTGTCCGCATTGACCAGCATAGCAACGCGCATTTTCTTCTGCTTACCCGTGCGTTCATTGTCGACCACATAGAATGCTTTGACTTTGAACCAGTCGTCGCCACCATTCTCGGCCATGAACACGTCGGCGAATTTGGTTGGCACAATACGTCTGATCTCGAACTCAGGCGTATTGGCGGCTACCTCTTCGTAGAGCCGCGTCTCGGCATCACTGTGACTGACAGCATCGATCAGGTACGATTCGGTGATCGT
>JBBYHH010078259.1:0-15427 GCA_038382905.1 Daphne laureola
TTAACCCTTACTGAGTATCTCTCGAGAACTCACCCCCTCCTCTTATTAATAATTTCAGGAATCCTGGTAAACGATCCACGGAATAGTTCCGCCAGATCATCTCATGTTTTATTACCAGAGGTACAAGGTTATGCTCAAGGTTTAAGGTTTATGTTATTAAGCGGAGGTAGTCTCGATCGAGTATGTTATATGTTTAAAGTTTATGGATAAACACTTACATGTTGTTACTAAGGGTTAAACTTCTATTTGTGTTTGTCAGCAGCAGCGGTATCTCGAGTGGGTCGTCCCAACCACTCGGTAATAGTACGTTATCCTAAGGCTAGTTACTCGGCTCTGTAGAACGTAGCATGCCTGGTAGTTAGAAAGCATACATGATTTATTGGTTTCTGACGGGTTGTATATTTTTACTTTCTCGGGGAGGTCTTGCCCAACGATATGGACGGGACTCCTTCTGTCCTTAATTGTTTGTTTATTATGCGATTCTCCGTATAACCGCTAACGTGTTTAAGGGTGCAGGTTTTTGACATTTCCCCTGGTGTCGTAAAACTTGTAAACGCATTTAGTAAATAAGACAACGTAGTAGTAAAGTTAGGAAAACATTATGTGGGTCAGGTTTTCTCCCTCCTCATCTCTCTCTCGGGCCCGCCGGTGAAGCGAAAAGGGTTCAAAGTCGCCGCCACCGCCCTACTCCGACGCTTCCTCCATGACGAACGGGGGTGGTGGTGACAACCGCTCACCTTATTCACTTGTCCGTCCCCTCTCCTCACGAAGCCTAGAGTCCCGTGCAACACGGGACCGTTGTTGACTCCCTCTTTGCTACACTTCAGGGTCCCAGAGGTATTTGGTTCACAGCCTCTGTACTTAATTTTTGTAGTTTCTACTCTATTGTAACATTGATGCTTTACAGATGACCCACCGCGAGCTGATGCGGATCTGGACATGTCTAGACTTGTTGCACGCGCTGCTTTGAAAGTTCACTTTGTTTGCGCATATGGTGAGGGTCCTGCTGGAGCGACTAAGTTTCTTGGCGAGATTAAGGTCCCGCAGCAGCGCGAAGCCAGTGGTTCAGGGGGCCCTCTTATGGGCGAGGCCAAGAAGCGAAAGATTGCAGCCTCTCATTCTCCTTTTGCACAGTAGAGTCAGCAAGTTTTCCCAATGAAGGTCGTTTCACCGCCTGTACTGACCGAGATCTTAGTGCCTCCCCTGGTCATCGAGGCCTCGATGCCTACAGAGGCTTATCATCCTGTGGAGACGACACAGCCTGTTGTTATCCATGCTATTGAGGGTGGTGTGGCTACGCCTGTTGTGGCCAGTGCCAGTGCCTCAGTGGCTGTGCCTTCCAAGGATGGGCCTGGTCTAGAGCGTACCCCGTCCTCAACAGTCATTCTAACACCTTAGGCCAGACCTAAGGTATCTGCAGGGGCACTACTCTTAGCCAGCAGATTGAAAATGGTTGGTGCTACGTGTATGATGAGCCCAATTTTCCCCACTGGCTCAGTTACAGCTCCAGTTGGGGTTTTTTGGTGATCCCAGTTCCCTATGCTGGCTCTATGGAGAGTCCACCAAGGGGTTTTCTGGTGGTTGCCACGGTGAAGGTGGCGCTAGTGGCTGAGACACCTGCCTCTGAGGGAAACATCTACAAGGATACAACTATCGGGGGACGCGATGCCATCATTACTAGGAGCTCGAATTTGACCAGGCGAACCCCAATTGGTCTGTGCATGTGGCACGAGAGGGTGCAGATGCTGATTTGTAATGGGTGAAGCCTATTTTGGCGTCAGTATGTAAGTGGTGTTGCTGTGCGGGTGTGCAATTGATTATGTTGGGTAATGCTGGTTCACTCTTTTCACAGGCGATGATGGATGGTTTGCTGGTCACTGCCATATATTGGAGTTGGTGCATCCCCACTCGGAGGTGTTGGAGACTGGCATTTTGTCTCACTACTTGGAGAAGAAACGCCTAAAGTCTCGCGAGCCCAGCCCATTTGCAGACCCTACTTCCTTTCTGAATGCACGAAAGGCTATAAGGTGTGATACCTTTTTAAACGAAGGTCGTGATATTGCGGAGGCGTGGGACCCCATCCTCCTCCTATCGAATGACTCTTCGCTGCTGGAAGGTGGGGAGAAGACTTTGATGAGTTGTCTGGAAGGCCTTCGCACTCCTTATGACCATCAATTACTCCAGCAGTATTTGGAATCTCCCGGGCAAGGCTTTAGTGAAGTTGCGGCCCTGCAGCTGAGAGTAAGTGCTACTTGTAAAGAAAGTTATTGCTTCAACATTTTGCTGACTCCATCTATTTGCAGTCTGTGGTGCAGAGTTATGCAGCGGTGGAGGAATTTAATGAGTTCTTGAAATTTTCCAACTTACGTGATGCCGCCCAAGTGCAAGATCTGCAGAGTGCGGTTGCTGAGCGCACCCAGGTGCGTCCTGAGAACCAGAGGTTAGTGCATCGCATGGAACATCTAGAAAAATGGTGCACCATCCGCAATGAAGAAAGAGAAGGGCTGCTGCTTGTGGAGCTGCAAAGAATGACCTATTGAATAAATTTAAGGAGCGTTTCTTTCAGCAGGCTAGCGTAATCAGGCAGCAGGACATAGAGAATGGTGTTCTCATTGAAGCCTTGTCTAAGGTGTGGGCGGAAGTGGAGGTGACCTGAGCAGAGGTGATTATCGATGTGAAGAAAATCGAGACAAGGTCTTTGCCGCACAGCAGGCTACCGATTATGCGGCTAAAGCGTTGTTGGATGCATCCGCTGGTAGCGTTGTGGCTGTCAGAGCCTTCGCGGATGTGGAGGGATTGTTAGGGCTCCCCCCTTCTCTTGGGCAGGATCTTTCGCCCTCTACCACCGTTAAGATTCACCTTCCTGACAGGATTGTCCGGATCAATGAAAGGGTATTGGAGCTGCGCATCCAGGTTGATGTTGGGGCCCAAGGTTTTAAGGAGGGGTGGCTTCACTGTCGGTGGCCGGTGGAGAAGGTGCTTCCTCAACAAAAATTTGATGCCTTGAATGATTTTACATGTGAGGACGCTGACGTGGATACATTTTTAGAGTGGGGTGAACCTGAAGGGAAACTGGGCTTCGTACCCCAGTCCCTGGAGGGGGATGAAGTCTCCTCCATTATGGATAACCCTCCCCCGGCTGATGTATAATAACTTTATGATTAATGGATTCGCTATTTGTAATGTGTTATTGTTTTGTTATCTTCCTAAGTCTGTGTCATTGTGTCGTGAGCGTTCGCTTTAGATGTTACGCACTCGGGATCGCATTTGTATGGTATCGCGGTGACGGTCCCTGACAAGGCTGTGGACTTTGTTAAGTCACTGTCCGTTCTGATCGATCGGGTACATAAGGCCCATGTGCAGTGTGTTGGTTTGGTGGGCCCGCTCTGACTGATGAGGCGTAGAGGGCTTTTAGTTTTTCTCTTATATGTGTGGGTACCCGCATGGCTGTCAAATATGCAGATAGAAAGTAAGTGTGCCATGTTGCGATTGTATTGACATAATATTTACACATAGTAAGGGCATACGTCATCTACGTGATAATTTCTAGGGAGTGGTTTCCCATTGTAACCCTTAAGCTCGTATACGTCAGTACGCACTTGTCGGTGTATGATGAATGAGCCATCGCATTTTGCTCAGAACATGCCCTGCCGGGGATCTCTGCCAGTGAGTTCTGATCGCAACAGCGGGAGGGCCCCCTCATTCAGCTTTTTGGGTCTAACCTTGACGTCACGTGTGAGGTTAAGTCATTGTTTGAGGGCTGTCATGCAGAGTCTGGCATCTTCTCGGAGCTAATCAAGAAGATCCAACATTGCGCAAAGGCCAGCGGCGTTGTCCTCTGAACTAAAGTTGATCATGCGGATGGTGGGAAAGTCTTCTTCGATTGGCAGCAAGGCCTCTGTTCGATAGACAAGGGAAAATGGTGTTTCCCCAGTAAGAGTGCGTGGGGTGGTGTGATAATCCAGCAATACACTGGGCAGTTCATGCACCCATCGCCCTTTTACCCTTTCCAGTCGCTTTTTGAGTCCTTCATTGAGAGTGCAATTTATGACTTCTACCTGACCATTAGATTGGGGATACATAATGGGCACATACAACATTCTTATGTTGTTCTCGGTTGCCCATTCATGAACTTTAATGCTTGCGAATTGTGTTTCATTGTCTGTGATAATGACGCGAGGGCTACCATATCGGCAGACTATGTTTTTTCAAAGGAAAGTGATGACTCGGTTCAAAGTGATTGTCCCAAGGGCTTCTACCTCTACCCATTTGGTGAAGTATTCTATCGCCATGATGCAAAATTGGTATTGACCTGGCGCTATTGGCAGTGCGCCAATCAAGTCGAGGCTACAAAGTGCAAACGGTATAGGGTAGCTGAGCGATGGTGATGTCACAGATGACAACCCTTGAAGCCTTAAGTTAAGCTGGAATTGACGGCATTTATGCACTAGGGCCTTCGCCTGCTTTAGTATTGTGGGCTAGTAGTACCCTTACCATAACACTTTGTGCATGAGGGTGTCAGCTCCAATGTGTGCTTTGCGTGTCCCTTGGTGTATTTCCACCACCTGGTGCTGCCCTTCCTCTATGGTTAGACATCGCTGTAAGGGGGTTGAGTATCCGTGATGCCATAGGAGGTTATTTATGATGATAAAGCGAGTGGCACGACTATGCACTGCCTTTTGGTCCTTAGGGTTGGTCGGTGGAAGCCCATATAACCGCCTTATGAGCGGCATTCACCAGTCACCATTGTCGAAAACCCATGTTTCCAGGATCTGAATGTCTACGTTAGGACTGTTGATGGAGGGTCTCACCAATGTTTTGCATTTAGATGATAATCATCCCTTGGATAAGGCATCAGCCTTCGTGTTGGATGCTCGCGGTATGTGGATAATGCTAACTTCTTTGAGCTCTTTTATGAGATCTTTGACGAGTCTCAAGTATTTCATCAGCATGGGGTCCTTGCATTCTGAAGTCCCTTGCACCTGGTGTACCACTAGCTATGAGTCACTGTGAATTATGAGTCACCGAATGCCTACTTTGTTTTCCATTCTTAGACATGCTACTATGGCTTTATATTCAGCTACATTGTTCATCATGGGGAACTAGAATGTGACTCTAAGTTGGGCCTCCATTCCTAAAGGTCCTTGAAGGTAGACCCCACCCCGGGTGAGTCTGCTTTTGAGGTGTCATCCACATATATGCTCCATTCTGATGTGGATGGCTCTGGAAAATGCTGATCCTCTAGGGCGTCTATGGGTATGCCAAAAAACTCGATGAGGAAATCCTCTAGGGCTTGTTAGGTGATATTATATTTGCTGAGCTCAATGCACCATTTGGCAAGGTGACCTGAGTGTTCTGGGCGCTGCACTATATCCTTGATTGGAAGATCCATGCACATGGCTACCGCGTGATCTTAGAAATACAGCTTTAGCTTTTGCGCGATGTATACCTGGGCCAAAATTAACTTCTGTAAGGTCGAGTATCGAGTTTCTGCTGCTTCTAGTGTATGGCTCGTGTAGTAGATCGGCCATTGCTTGTTGTCCTCTTCCTTTAGCAGCACCGAGGCGACACCGGTACTGGTTACTGATAAGTAGAAGACCAGGTCCTCACCTATCCAGGGACATTTGAGCATTGGGAGCTGCTTTAGGTGTTGCGTGATTGCTTCATAGGCGTTTTGACAATCAACTGTCCATTGGCAAGCCTTCCTCCGCTTTATTTGTGTGAAGAAAGGTCTGCACTTGTCTCCCAACTTTGATATGAATCTGCCCAGCACCACCAGTCTACCTGCTAGCCGTTGTACATCGTTCAGCCCGCAGGAGGTCCTAAGGGTTGTGATGGCTTCAATCTTTTTTGGATTCGCTGCTACCCCTGTTCGCGAAATATGAACTCCTAAGAATTTTCTCTTGCCTATGCCAAACACGCATTTGGTGGGGTTTAGTCTCATGTTATAACTGTGCAAGTTTCCAAATGTCTCTTCTAGGTGGTCCAGGTGTGCTAATGTGGTCCCGCTTCTTACAACAATGTCATATACATAGGCTTCCAGATTGCCACCAATCTGATTCGAGAAGACTCTATTCATAAGCCTCTGAAATGTTGCCCCCACATTTTTTAAGCCAAATGGCATGCGCACATAATAGTAGACAGCCTCACCTGTTGTGAATGTTGTCTTCATGGAATATGCGGGGTCCGTATAGACTTGATGGTAGCCGCTATAAGCATCTAAGAAAGATAGGACAGGGTACTGCACAGTGGTATCGACAAGCTGATCGATGGGAGGTAAGTGGTATGGATCTTTGGGGCATGCTCTATTGACTCCCTCATAGTCAACGCGGAGATGCCACTCTCCACTTTCCTTTGGTACCAGAATGATATTAGCGACCCAGTCGGTATAATGAACTTCTTTAATTATATTAGCATCAAGAAATTTTTAAACTTCTGAACGTAAAAATTCCCTTCGATCTGGGGGAATGCCCCTTGTTTTCTACCTAACAGAGGTGAAATCAGGGAGAACATTAAGCTTGTGGGAGATTACTTTGGGATCAACACCCAGGAAATCGGTTGGGCTCCATGCGAAGACATCTAGGTTGGCCTGAAGCAGGTGGATGAGCGCATCTTTAGACACTGGAGGCAAGTCTTTACCAATGTCAAACTTCTTTCCAGGTGAGATCTCCACTTCTTAAAAGTCACCTGAAAGGTTCTGGGCATCCTCCGTGTTTTCTTGCGTTGCACTCTCAATGACGGGCTGTCTCCTCTTGGACTCCGTTTGGCACGGTGTCTGTGCAGGCCTAGTTATGGATGCTACATAGTTTCCTTGTGAGACATTTTGATAGACATATATGTAGGTGTCCCCTAAGCATGTGCTAAACTCTAATGTGAGCGCTCGCACGTCACACCGTACATGAAATTCAACCTGGGTGTACCTCCCAATAATCGTGTTGACAGATGATAGCAGGTCGAGAACTATGAAGTCTATAAACCTGGAGCTGCAGACGGGGGCTCCACATTTTGTTCTCCGCATCATCATGAAGGGGAGGGTGATGACTCTCAATGTGGGGATTTCCTCTCTGCCAATGCCATAGGTTGCAGTCTTCCCTGTCTTGTCCTTTATCGCGATGGTAGCGGAAATATTTTTTGGATTGGCCGTTGGCTCGCTTGGACAGAGGGTATGACCATTTCGGGACCTCGCGCCTCCTTTCGAGCACGTGAAGGATGTTGGTTTGAGAATCTCTGAGAGGTGGGAGTGGTAGATAATGTCAGTCACGTGAGGGCTGCGATGAGAAATGTGTGCGCTCTGCCCCTACTCAGTTATCTTGGCTGCGCGGGCGCTGTGCTTTGACTTCACTTCCTTGGAGTTTGTGTTGTGGCTTGACTATCTCTTTTGCATGCATGAATCTGATGCCCCTCACGAGAAACTGCTCCATGCTTCCTAGGCGATTGGTATTGACTTCCACAAAAAATTGGGAGTCCCATTGGAGCTCTTGCATGACAGCGATGAGTCAAGTCTCTTCACTCAGATTAGGGACCTGGATTTCTTTATCCTGGAATCACTAAATATATTCCCTGAGAGGCTCTTCCTTGTCCTGCCTTGCTCTTAACAGGTGGCCTGCCATTTTTGGCGAGGGTTTGGAGCCTATAAAATAGTTAGAGAAGCCGAAGGAGAGTTCCTAAAAGAAGTTGAACCGCCTACCTCTATGGGTGTTGTACCACGGGATAGCTGCCCCAATCAACGTGGAACTAAAGGCTCAGCCCATGGTGTTGTCATATGCCCTGGTGATAGCCATCGCCGAGATGTACCATTGTAAGTGGACATCCAGATCGGAGAGAGCATCATAGGCGTCGAGCTTTGGTTGATGAAACAGCTCTGGAAAAGGCGCTGAGAGGATTTGGCTTGAAAATGGCTGGGTCCAAAGGTGGTCCAGCCCTAGTCTGGATGAATTTAATCCATTGGTTCTCTCTTTGCATTTCTCCATCTGCTCCATGCGCCGGGTGAGGGCACCAAGAGTGGCAGCGTGAACAGGGTCCTGCATGCTTTCCTGCTGCAAAGGTGGGGGTTGTGGTGCGTTCATGGCCTGGCGTGTTATGGGGATGGCTCCAGTGGCATCCAGTACTACCCATAGTTTTTTCGCCAAATTATTCCGGAGGTTATCGGCCACCGCTTCCGTGATTGCCACAATTACTGCAAGGTCTAGGCCTATAATGTTGGTTTGTTGAAGCACCACTTTCTGCTGGACGTCCCGAGTCCCTCTGGGGGGAGCGATGCTTTCTCTGATGGTGTGGACGGAAATATTATCCTCCTAGTATGGAGGATATCCATTCCCAACATCAGTTCGTTCACCATTGAGGCATTCACTTGCTCTCGTTCTCGGCATGGTGAGTTACGTTGGTCATGGGTTCGTTTCCCACAGACGGTGCCAATCTCATAGCCTGAGTTTCAGCTATCTGGATGTTCATAGTTAATACTTCTTATACTCCTTCGGTGGTGATCTTGAAACCTGCAAAAGATCCAAGGTTGTGACCCCGGAAGGTCACTCTGACGTTCAAGTCAGTTTCAGGTCCAAGACTCAATAGTGTTTTTAAGATAGAATATCCTACCTTCAGCCCTCTTGGGCTTCTTCTTTATATAAGGCTTCGACCTGACGGTTGTTTCCCCCATGATCTGGAGTGGTGGATAGTTATCCCACATTTGTTCGATAAATGGGCGGTGTTGGAGTGCTTGGGAAGTAGGTGACGGTTTGTTGGAGACGTGGTAGTCGTGGGTAGCATCCGCTGGCGACCACGTTGCCTTCCCCAAATGTGGGGATGTTACTTTCGCTGGATGCGGGGACTGTACATCCATGCGGCCTCTAGGCTTCGCTACGTATTAGATTGCGTGGGTGCGCACTGTGCGAGGCTAGGCTAAGCGCATCCCCCTCAGGCATGATGCGCGAGGCATGTCCAAGCGCATGCTTGGATAGTATCCCAGGCATCTCCTTTATCTCTAAGAATATTTTCATTTTCATCCTGACGATTTCAAAATTGTTCTTCAACAGGTTGAACGTTTCCTTAGCACTCTTCAAATTATGAATGGTTATATCTGAAAAGTCCTTGAAGGCTCGAGTCTTGACACATTGAATCTCAAACCAAGAGTTAAGAGCTTGGGATGAGAATTCACTAAAGACAGAGGCGTCGTAAAAGCCAAGGACCTCCTCTTTTTGCATGTGAGCTCTTGGATCCTCAAAATTACACATGGGTGCATGAAAGTCACTTGGTAGATTCGCGTCAAAATCTCAAGTGTGGCTTGAGGAGAGGACGTAGGTCAAGTTGGATCGAACCTCTATAAATCTTTGTATCCTTCACTTTACTTGCATTTATTAACTTTGCAGTTCATCAAGGTGTTGATTCCTTGGCTTTGCAAGTGGTCTTCAAAATCAGTATTATCAATGTGTTGATAACGGGTTTTCCAGTGTTTTGTTTTCAAAACTAAAAGTTCTTTAAATTTGTTTTAAAGCCAATTCACCCTCCTTTTGGCCATTTATGGGTCTTCATATCTATCTATAATCCTTTTCCACTAGTTGGCCTTTATAGGTAATCACATTACCTTCCATATCAATCTTCCTCTTGAAGACCCACTTGTACACAATGGGCCAACCCCATCAGGTGCAGTGGCTAGCTCCCAAACTTGGTTTTTTTACATGTAGTCCATTTTAGATGTCATGGCTTCTAGACACTTCTCTGAGTCTGGTGTCGCCATAGCCTCTTGGTAGGATGTCATCTCATCATCTATGACAGTCACATTGCCTGGTTGATCCACGAGGAAACCATAGTATCTCTTGGGTTTATTCCGTAATCTATCACTTCTACTCGGTTCTTGTGTTACTAGAACGTTCATTTGTTCCACAACACTTTGTGGTTCACATTCCCGCTCCTCCTCATGTTCCGCTATAATCTATTGTTCTCAAACTTCTTTGAATTCTATGGTCCTTCCACTATTTCCTTTGGAAATGAGATCTCTTTCAAGGAAATGGCTAGTTCATGCTAGGAACACTTTTTGGTCCAACAAATCATAGAAGTAATATCCTTTAGTCTCTTCAGGATATAAAAAAAAAATACATTCAAGAGATTTTGGTTCAAGCTTATCTGAGAACTGTTTCTTTACATAAGCCTGACAACCCCATATTCCCATCAAACAACAACGTGGGTCTCTTCCCACTCTATACTTTGTATGGTGTTGTCTAAATAGTTTCGGAAGGAACTCAGTTAAGTAGGAATGTTTCCTTCAAGAGAGTAGCCCCAAAACAATGATGGAAGATCACCATGACTCATCATTGATAGTACCATGTCTAACAAGGTTCAATTTCTCCTCTTAGACACACCATTTAGCTGTGGTGTTCCAGGAGTTGTGAGTTGTGACATTATGCCACATTCCTTGAGATGATCAAGGAATTCTGGTGATAAGTATTCACCACCTAGATCCATTCAAAGTTTCTTGATACTTCACCCAAGTTGATGTTGTACTTCACTGTGAAACTCTTTGAATTTTCAAAAGCTTTAGATTTGTGTGCAATTAGGTACACATATCCATATCTACTGTAATTTTTAGTAAATGTGATGAAGTACCGATACCCACCGTTGACTTGTGTACTAATGGGTTGACACACATCACTGTGTATGAGTCAAGTGTATCCTGAAGATTTTAGATCTTTTAGATTCTCATTTCATGTTCATATTCATACAAACACATGATTACTTGGAAGATTAAAAGGCATGACATCTCACAAATATCATGCATATTTATACAAGAATATATGAGAGAACATAGAACACATATGAACATGATAAGGCTGAATATACAAGTACCTTTCACCCTTTGAAAACAGCTTAAGGAATATATATAATTCCTTCCTCAAAAAATGTAAGCTCCTTCCTTGCTTGATGATGATTCACATTCTTGAATTCTCCTTAGGATGATGGTGGATGGAAGGAGAGGAAGAAGGCTTCCTTGAACACTAAGAAGAAGAAGAAGAACAGACAAGAAGATGATACAAAGAGGGGAGAAAGTGTTGAAAGGACACTTTGTAAATTTACACTTCATTACCAAGAAATTCTCATGAAAATGGCGCAAAAGAGAGGAAGAAGAAGAAAAAATATGTGAACCAAAGTGTATTCAAAATGGCAATCTTCTCACTATTTATAGTTGAAGAAAATGGCCATTGGAATTATGGTCATTACTTTAACCATTAAGCATTCCACTAAGAGTTAAAGCTTACATTTAAGCTTTCCACGACTTCTCATTTTTCTTATTCCACTATTCATTTATTCCATAAGATGAATGACCTATTTTCCCCTTAAAATAATCCATAATCTGGATATATACATAATATACCATTAATGGAGTTATTCAATGGTGTAAGGTGCACACACCTTGTACCAAAGTTATCAAAGTACCCCTACTTTGATAAAAGGTTCTAAAGATGGAAATAGATACAAAATCAGGTTTGGATTTATAAAAAATAATTCCAAACTATTTCAATTCACATAGTTGAGATCCTTTAAGCTTATTAGTGCACTTTTACCAAAATACCCTTACTTTGATAAAAGATGCCCTAATGGTTTCTTCTCCTGAGTTGAACTCACAACTACTATTAGTTGTAGTGAGTAGGAATACCAACTCATGAAGTTCTTGGTGCGCCAGGGAATTCCAACACAAACAAGGCAGCACATCATGGGCATGCTCTGAAAGCATTAGATATGGATGAGACAGAGGGAAACTCACCACTTGGGAATGACACCATAGTGGCCAAGGAGACCCCAGTGATGGTAAGTTTTGTGCCAGCGATGTTTACTATAGCCCCGAGGGTGAATATGAAAAAATAAAAGATGATTCATGTTAAAGAGATTAGATTTTTGTCATACTCATGGAAGGTTATTTGAATGGTGTAAATTTACTTAACTTATTTTTAGTGTAACAGATTACTTCTAGCACCTATATGAATGACCATGATTTGGAGATTCTTGACAAATTGCCATCAAGCGGACCATTTCAACCGACACAGTTTGTTGCAGTGTCTTCTAAAGGTCCAAGAAGTAATCTAGTGTGGTCAGGGCCATTTGTAATACCTAAAAATGATTAATTAACAGTCTTGGATCATTAGATAATGTGCTATGCATTTTCTGATAATTTGAAGCTGGAGTAAAAATAACATTTCTTCATTCGTACTAGAGTGTTCAAATTATTGTTTTTCTAACTCAGTGTATTGTTAACCCAAAATAGTGAAACCGTTGTTTCTTACGGAGGCCAGTTCCTCCAAAGGCGTGAGTTGAAATTCAATTTATCCCCAAATCAATTGTATGTGATGGTATTGTAAATCAATGGGTTTTCATGCTACACATAATGAGGAATTTTTAGACGGAGCACATGACTGATACTAGGTACTTTGATACTTATTTTGAGCTATGTTTTCTAAGTCTGTAATGTAAAGTTACAAATCATTGAGATGTGGCATGTTTGTATTGACTTGATGCATAGATGTTCTCGTAACAGAGTGAATAACGTATTATCTAGTAACCGCTCACATCTTTGGATAGATGAATTAAGCAAGTTGCACATTAAGTATTTGGACTTAAAGATGGTTAGTGGAATGTACTGAGTTAAATGTATGGTATTTAATTACTTGGTTGATAAGTTATTATCTACTTTGTCCAGTTGTTTATCCTAGTGCATGACACCGAAGCCAAACATTTCTTCCTGATTGAGGTGAACATTGAAGTGACGGTTTTTGAAATTTGGGATTCATTGGGTTAAGGATGTTTTATTGATGAGTACAAGAAACACTTGGATAATGTGGTATGTAAACTTGTTATGCCATGAATCTCATTCATTTTATATTTGCTTCAGTAACTTAACATTTTTCTTCCAGTGCGACACTCTTGATGTAGTTCTTCAACCACATTCATTTCACAGTTACCACCGACAAGTATCTATCATTTCTCAGCAGCCAATCACAATTGATTGTAGTGTTTACGTTTGCTACTAGATGGAAAATCCTACCAAACGCAACAAGTACAATGGCTCCATGGTAAGTGTGAAAAGATGAAAGTTGTTGATACCACCTTGACCTTTTCACTTTATTGGCTAATGTTTATGTTGCACCTACAGATCTTACTATGTTATGATTTGACTTTTTGTTTTAATTATAGTGGAACTCAAATGTGTGAAGGTGGAATATATCAAAGAAGCTCTTGACATCGCCACATAACGAGATCATGTAAGATCTGATAAAAAAGCCTCTTGCACGGCATAAGCGTTTGGTTGAGGGAAGGCAGAAGAGGTCGAAGAGAGCAAAGATTATGAAGCCATAAAATGTTTTGATATCTGAAGATTATCCTAAGTTGGATAAGCAGAAAACAAAGAAAGCTCGTGTGGTAAAGTCAACTACTGTTAAGAAGAATCTGGAGCCTCAGTTGAGCACTAAAGTCAATAAGGTAATTGCGAAAAAAGCCGTTAAGTGAAAGAATTAGACCTACGAATGAGGTGCATTGTTGAATAAATTATCTATTATGGTTTGTACAGAAACACGTTAGCTAATCTCAACAGTGTTAGTCCACCTAATAAAATGCGTTAGTTTTTATAAAAGGCGATAGGAAACCGGAAGTTAACCATGAATAAAAGGGTCATTATCTGACTCTAGAATGTGTCTTCAAACCATTAGGAAACCCCTTAATGTGTCAATAACGCATGGAGAGATCCTTAAATGAGTCGTAGGCACATGTGAACTTTACCGCAGACTCAGTTTTAGATCCCATTATGTGCCTATGACATACCATTAGGCCCTACAATGAGTCATTCTCTCACATCAGGGTCTAAACTTTGTCAAATAAATACTGCCATCCACCAAGGGTCTAGGTTTGAACCCTATAATGGGCCAATGTCAAATAACACTTTAAGCCACTTATTTGTCTTTGACAATATTATGGTCCTTCAATGCATCATTGTGCTAAGTGAGGGTATCCCATAATACATCTTCAACACTGTTTAGATTAGGGAGTGCATCACAGACATCTTTTAGGTTTCCGTAGTGAGTTATTTGTCTATTTGGAGGACCTGATATGTGTTTTGGATTGGGTTTATGGGCTTCCACTGCATCATTCCATATCCGTTAGAATTAAAAGAATTTATAGATTAAATGCATTGACGTTGATGAACGGCTTTGAGTGTTATGAACAACGTTTAGATTTAACAACCGCGTTATACAAAGTAAGCATTGGCTACTTAAAAGAGGCTTTAGGTGACACGATAAAGGCTTCTGAGATTAGGTAAAGCATATGCCCATAGAAACGATGACGTTTTGAAAACTAATGGGTGTACTATAATTTGGATCCTTTTCGTTGAAACCTCACTTCTTCAAATTTCAAATCATAAACTACTCCCGCTCCATTTTAGAGCACTGACATTGA
This sequence comes from Daphne laureola, assembly GCA_038382905.1. Taxonomy (NCBI): domain Eukaryota; kingdom Viridiplantae; phylum Streptophyta; class Magnoliopsida; order Malvales; family Thymelaeaceae; genus Daphne; species Daphne laureola. The sequence continues at coordinate 14,434 of JBBYHH010078259.1, forward strand.
CGAATTGGGAGAATGGACACCAAATTGACTCAAACACAAGTCGAAGAATGATTTGCATGTAACACACCCTATAATGCTAACGAGTCTTCGATTAGGACTATGAAATACATAGGGGTTTTCTGTCTGGTCTTGTTTACTAAGATTACGATAGTCATGTGTTGAATCCAATACATGAGGTATGTTAACTTCTTAGGTTCCGTTCATTCAACTCGACATTAGTTACAATAATTAATAGTCTTATTTCTGTATTTAGTTTATAGTAGAGTCATGGTAATCATTTCAGTGGGTACGGTAGTGTTTTGAAAACAATTGAATGGTTCATTAATCTTCCCAAGATCATTAAGGATAGATTTAAACTACACACTAGCTTCAACGAAGCTCGGAAAGCAATGAAATGGACATACTATGATCGTACCTTGGTTAAGGGCTTGAGTTATTACTGGTGGGATACCACTCATATGTTTCATTTTCCAATAATTAGTGAGATGACAATGACTCCGTTGGACTTCACTAACATTACTGGTTTGACTTGTCATAGAGACCGGTTACCAGTGGACTTGACAATCAGAAATGATCATGAACGTCTTATACATTTAGTCAGTGATAACTGGCACCTTTTCCGTGAACAAGTGGATGTGAAGTACACATAGATCATGAATGCTTACAAGGATTATGATGCTAGAAAACCTGAAAGAAGAGATTATATTTTCCAAGTGTACAATTTCATCTTTATTGGCATGACATTCATCGCTGACACGAGTAGCCATACTGTGCCCACCTTTTGGCTTTCCTGTTTGAAAGATATTGAGAATGTGAAGGCTCTGAATTGGGGATCAACGGGGTTAGCAATGTTGTATTTGTATATGGATGGACTTAGAAGAGGACGACAAGGTAGTGGTTGATTTTGGAAAGCATGACAGGTATACTATTTTGCTTAATGGCTTCCATCCTTCCTATCCATACATTTTCTTTGTAGAATTCATACTATAAACTG
>JBBYHH010078370.1:0-15427 GCA_038382905.1 Daphne laureola
AGACTTAAACACAAAACCTTCATCTAATATCCTTGGAGCTCAGCCATTAGGCTACATGTTCAGGACAGAAATTATGTATATAATTGATGGGTTTTCTTTCTTTCTTTCTTTCCCCCGAAGTTGGATAAAATTAATGGAAAGATGAAATCCTATTTTTTTTTTTCCCTGGGACATAATTTTGTGAATAGATCTAGTAGTAGCTTGAGGTTGTGTTCTTTACTCTGTTTTTATCAATCATATCCAACTTTCGATCAAATCATATTTTTCCTTCATATATCACATAATGTTTTTAAAAAAACCATTACCTTAAATATTTTCAAATTGCCCTAAAGAACAGACCCTGAATTTAAGTACAGAAAATTAATTTAATGCATTATCATACTAGTATACACCGTCATAAATGCTAATTGAACATAAGAACTATTTATTTACTTGTTTCAATAATGAATGTATATTCTCTTAAGAATTGTTTCCCCCTTTAATAAAAAAAAATGATATTTGTGGGTGTAAATTACAATTTTCCAATCAGAAAGGGTTAGTTGCATTTCTACTAAAACAGTAGGGAGTCCGCCATAATATTGTGGCACGTGAGGAACTTCTTGCCATCAGCAACGGTACTAACGTTGAGAAACTACAAACGTTTACCTGAACATAAGTCTTTCATACATATAAACCCCTATAGTTTCCAAAGTTTCAGTATTGACACCTGCTCTATTTCCACTGTAGTCTAGTCTTTCATACTTGATGCCCGTTAGTAGCCCCTCTAACCAAACGGTTCTTAAAGCATGAAATCTGAACCAAAAACGAACTGGTGCTTGACCTAACTAAACATAGTCATTCTTAATTTGTTGTTTAGGTTCATGGTGTTTGGCTTTTTTGCATGTACTTCTTGCAATCTTTCTGTTAATGGGGGGCTCTTTGGTTTTTGCATGATGAGATTTTTGTTTTGTGGCCGGCCTTGGTTATTCTGCGCTGGTGTTCTTGTTGTGGGGATACTGAGTCATATAGCTAGCGAATAAAGTTGTTGTCGTTCTCATTTGAAGATCAAAATACCCACTACGTACCAAATAGGCTTTGGCACACTTTCTATTATTCCAAAACAAAAGCCTTGATCAGCATCCAAAAGTTTTCTGTATATATCCAGTATCGTCTGACGATGTATTTAATTTTCCAAGAGAACAAAGACTCCAAATTAAGGGTACTAGTTATGTATCTTAATTAAATTTCATGGGAATAAAGTCCAGTAAAATGATCTTATATATATATATATATATATATATTCAAGTAAAAACCAGAAACATAAGTGATTTGATTTTGAATTCTCATCTCTAGCTTGTGAACTAAATCATTCACTTTAATAAAAACTACGGTATAAACAAACATTCTTATTTTTCTGAAAGAATTCAGAAGAATATGCAATTACTTAGTACATGGAGTATAAGTTAGTGAGTATTTTTAACTTATCTTCATCATTCTCTGAGTCAGAGTGCTAACTCGGTACAGGAAAAAAATCTTGGAGAACTAAACACACCGAGTTAATCATGAAAGATCAACGCGTACGAAATATTTAAAATGGAGGACCATATGTGCTATTCTACCTATTACTTTTCGGATAATGGATCAGCCGTGCGATTTGACGGAAGCCGCTGAACAAACCTTTCCGTTAAGCTATTTCTGTTTCGCGAGCACGCGCGTGTGGCGAAATGCACAGTTGGGGTAAAAGCTCATATAGCCACTTAACTTTAACATCTTCTGTCCAGTAAGCCTCCAGTATTATTATTGGTTGAGAATTTCTAAGATCTCAAATTCACAATATGCACAGTTAGTCTTGTGAACTTTTTATGAGTTATTAACTAACATTCCAAGTTTTCTTGACATTTTACTAATAGATTTAGAAGTTTAGGAAAAATCATTATTCTATAAATCATCTTCGGAAAAGTAATTACACAAACTATATATAACACACATGTAATTAATTAAAAATATATTCAGAAAGAAAGAAAGAAATCTCATCAATTATATACAAAATTTTTGTCCTGAACATGTAGCCCAGTGGCTAAGCTCCAAAGACATGAGATGAAGGTAATGTGTTCAAATCTTCGTCATCCCCAATCTTCTACTCCAAATATATATATATATTTAGATTTAGGTCTCTGAAGCTGCTTTCTGGAGTTTGCATGGTAGAATATGATTTTCAGGGGGAAGGGAGGAAATAAGAATAAAAAAATGAGCTGACCTCTTTGTGGAAGGTTAATCAAAAGTCAGGATGAAGAAGCGAAAAAACGAAAACAAAGCCGGCTTGAAATGAAACAAGTTAGCCGAATTCGGAGCCGGGGGTGGGGGCGGCGGCATATGATTGTGTCAGAAAAGGGCGGGAAACGGAAGACACGTGGAGGAGGACCTAAATGATCAAAGGGGTAATGTAAGGAGTGATGTGGACATGGGTGATTAGTTTGAGAGCACGGAAGGGTAAAAACCCAATGCACGTGAAAAAAGAAGGTAGCTTTTGCGGAAAAAGACAGGCATGAAATGAAGTGGGTGAAAACCATGCAGAGTGGGAGAAGGAGACATCGCACGTGGAAAGATTCATGAAAATAAAAATGAACATGTAGTAGGGATTTGGTTAGCTAATATACAAGAGATTGTTATTGTTTAATAAAGAAAAAGAAAAATTACTGTTTATTATGATTAACACATTTTCTCTAATAAATTAACATATTTTTAAATTTTCTCTTCGAAATCGAAATTACTTTCACCGGCTCTCCTCTAAAATTCAAAAATATGTTTTGTTTTTTTTTTTCCTTGTTAGTGTTTTGGTGTAACAAACACACACTGTGTCATGTCATGTTAGTTGAGAACTAAAATAAACAGGAAAAAAGAATAGAAGTTAAGAAGGAGGCGGCCAGATCTGGCCGGGTACGAAATTAAAAGACGTATTCAAGGCTCCAATTCTGGTATCCGATGACATGAGCCGTTTTTCCCTCTTACCCTCTAATCCCAACATCCCTCATTGGATCATCCACCCATCTCACTAATTTTACCGATTTACCCCTCCAAAATCATTAATTATCTCATAATTTTTTTAAAAACAACTAGTACCTATTTTATTTATTTAATTACGTCTCATGCATATATATATATATATATATATACATAGATGTATGTGCAAATTAAATGAGTAATTAAGGAATTGAAATTTGGAAGTGGGACTTGTTACTCCATTCTTATCATGTAGAGACATAGTACTCATTCCTAATCAATTACAATGCCGTATTCGTGGGGGCTAAGGATGGGTGCTGTCTTCCCATGCCATATTTATGTTATTATGAAAGTTTTAAACTAAAGTAGTGTGTGTATATATATATATCGAAGATTCAAGCCCAGTTGACAGCCTGTAATAATCCCAAGGAGTGGATGCAATTAATCAATCTGCTGGCTTCCACTAGCACCAGCCAGTCATCAGAAGACACGGTAAGACCCATGTCTTACTCCAAGAAGATTCAATCTTATTACCAAAGATTGTCAAAGTTATACATACTATGATTATATGAAGGTCTGGAATAATACGTGGTACCTTCGCAGTTTCAATCATTCATGGTTCTTCTTCTTCCATGAAAATATTAATCAAAATACTATTTCAAATTGGTTTATTAATAACAGTTGGTCTCATTGGGTACTTGAATCAAAATTCCTCCCAGACAAATGTCAGGAAGAATTTCAGCTATTTCAAAAGTTGTTATTACAAAGGATCCCTGATCTAAAGGAGCCTGAATTGTTAATAAGATTCTCCATTCAATACAAAATCACTTTAATTATGGCCCGGACATTTTCTTGTTTCAATGAAAAAATCTCTTGTCATGTCAGAGAATTCAGCATTAAAATGTGGAAAAAACTTAATCTAGAGAATGACTCGGTACAGAAAGTCTAAGAAATTTAATTTAGTGAAAGAAATGTTGAAAAGATAAAAATAAGGGAAATTGGTGAAGTTGTGAATAAAAACAGCAGTTGAATTCTGTTTACCCAGGCGTTGAAATTTGGATTTGTGTAGTACATGAATCCTTTGAAAATCGCGAGGAAGATGCGCGTTTTTTACTTTGTTTTATGAAAGTAAGTAATTCAATGTCAAATCACATATATACATGCATATACATAGTGGGACATGTGTACTTGGACATATATTACGGCGCAGGCGCACATTAAATGCAATGCGGTAAAACAATATAAATTGGTTAAAACCTCCATTGTCTGCTATTAATTGCAGGTCAGAAAGAAGTAGTAGCTATATATATATATGCATGAAGCTGTAAAAAAAAAAAAAAAAAACAATAGTAAAAAAGAGGAGAAATATATACACGATTAATTAAAACTAGCGGGTTAAATTAAACAAGTTGAAACGAGTTTCACACATGGTTTATCATGCATTACCATACATGTGAGGATGCACATGCATATGTAATTTAGACAGGTAGATCCGTATGGATGCTTCTCTCTTTGTTTTTGTTTAATTTTAATTAGAAGAAGAAAATGCATGATGATTACGTAGGAGATCGATAGCGTAGAGGATAAGTTTAACTGTCGGGTACGTGATTAATTTACTACAGTACTGTAAATTACGGTATAAATAGTAAAATAACGTACGATGGGGTTGGGATATATATATAATAAGTTAAGATCAACAGTAAAAAAAAAACATATGGAATGATTCCATATAAGAAGTAATGAAGAGCATGATTGTTGTGTTTAGAATAAGAGTCGTAATTGTAATAATAATATATTGCTGGGCTGTTGGTAATTGTTCACTTGGGTAATTAATTAATTAATTAATTAATGTTAATTCAAGGGCGGTGATAAACGACGCGCTGAGAAAGCGCGTGGATAAATAAGTTTAGAAACAAAACATGAGATCCAGCAGCTTCCACAATCCAGATCTGCTGCTTCTCTACAAAGAGTGAAACCTTCCTGTTTCAATGAACTAAACTTCCATTCCATTGTATTCTACTGCTTACTCTGCTATCACATTCTCTTCTCCATTTCCCTCACAGACTGACACGTATACCATCTTACAACTGTCTCTCGTAAATTTTGGAGTAATGTAAAAAAAAAAATATTTACTTGGAATAGTTTATTTTGAACTATTTTTTACAGAGTGGAACAGTATTTATTATACATTATCTCTTGTTCTTGGACGCCATGAATATGTCACATCTATAACATCAAACCTATAATTCAATTTAATGCCGATCGAATATGTATGGAGTATAGCATTTCTAAGAAAGAAAGAAATTATTTTTAAAGTATATATTCGCGCCAATTTAATATATATTATCCAAAAATGGCAATAAATTAATTTAAACTATTTTAGCTGGGAAAAATTAAAAGGAATTAATATTAAAGGTAGCTAGGTAGCTAGCTAGAAGATGTAGCTTAATTTTGCAGCTCATTTAATTAATTATGTTTAGATTTGATAAATTAAGGTGTACCATGCTGTCATTGAAATTAAGACATCTCCAATATTAGGAGCTGAGGGGAAATTAATTAACAAAAGAGGAAAGGTAATTATCCTCAAATATATGAGAGAGCAAAAGAGGGAATAAATCAGAAGCAGGAGAGGTTAAAGTTAAGAAAAAACAACTCAGCAAATAAAGCTTATAGAGGAAGAAAAGGTAATAATTAAGAGATAAGATTATATATATATATATATATATATATTGAGAAATGTGAAATTAATTAATTCACCCCTTAGGTATAGAAATAAATGGTAAGAAGTGGGAGGGACCAATTATATTTACTGTTTTAATTGTATCTTTCACAACATTATCACACACCATCTCACAAACAAAACATTATAAAACTCTCCAACCACTCTACATTTTCTCCTACCTTCCTTCACACGTATCTCCCTCTCTCTCTCTACAAACTGGATAGAATTATACTCAATCTCTCTCTCTAGAAATTAAACACAGAGTTGAATTATGTCCGCCGATCTCAAGTTGTTCCAGGATTTGTCGAATATAATGGCTCCGGCGGCGATCAAGATCCCGCCGAGGGTGGAGGCGGCGGCGGACGGTGTGGAGGAGTGCCGGACGCCGACATCGGCTGAACATAAGATTCCGGTGGTGTTGAGCTGCCCGCCGGCGCCGCGGAAGTCGCGGAGGACGAGGAAGTGCAAGCGGAAGCTGTCGGCGGAGCTGGAGTTCTTCGAGATCGCGAACCGGAGAGAGGTGGAGGAGTTTTTCCGGTCGAGTTTCAACATCGTTACCAAGAGGAAATGCCCCTGTACATGACGGAATTTACATCCGCCCCATACCACACGAAAATTCACAGTTGATGATCATGAGAAGAGGAAAACAAGTAAAAAAAATTCCAGAAATTCAGATCAATTCTCTCTTCTTCTTCATCATCATCTTTTTACCCCTTCATCTCTTTTCCTTCTTTTCCTTTTTTTAATCTTTCTCTGAAATTGGTGGAAGATGGTAATTAGCTAGTTTTGGTTTTACGGGGTTCATGTATGTAATTTTACACGCCAAAACCAAAACTGGGTCTGTTAATTATGTCTGTAACTTGCAGACAATTAGCTTGATCCATCTGAGATCGATCGAGATATATGTATGTTATTAATCAAATTTGTTAATTAATTAATTAGTCCTAGCTAGCTAGCTACTAGCTAGATCATGCAATTTCTCTTTTTATATATATATATATATATCTTTAATTTTGTTTAGGATTTGAATTATTGTTGCCCTGGATTTGGAAATTCAGCAGAAGCAAAGTGAAGATCAGCAGGTGAGATTTGAAATGATATATATTATGTAAATTAATTAAAAGTAATGGTTTTGTTGTATATACCAATTAACTGTTCCATTAGGTAGCTAGATGATGACAGTGGTTGATCAATTAATTAATTTGTTTAATAATTAATTAATTTCTTGGATCAAGATGTTAATTTTCTTGGTGGCTGGAGCAGGTGGATAGGTAGAAGAGAGAGAGAATGATAGGCCACAACTATTTTGGAAGTTTTCATTCATTTTCATTATAAACGTCAAAATGTGGGAGCAATTAATAGTGAGAATGTGACACTACTTCTAATTGATTATTAATTTAGGATTATGGTTTTGCAGTCTGTTCGAGCCAACAACTTTTTAGCAAAAAGTATCACGTTTTTGTATTTTAAAAGAGAGAGATAGGGAGTAAATTGAGAGAAAATTTTAAAAATATGTTGTCTTTTTTGTAAAAGGAGTGGTTTTTGTGGCGTCCAACATACTCTTGATTTAAGAATATGATATGATTAGTTCCCTCCATCAACATCGATTCACAAGTAATTAATATAATTAGGAAGTTGAATAAAGTTTTTTGTTTTTATTCGTAAGTTGGAATAATTACAGGGAATTGAAGATAAATTTGGAGGTACATCTCCATGTGCAAGTTGTACACATAAATCCCAAGTCCTAAATGGCGACATTTCAACTACAAGCCAAAGGAATCCAATGAATGATATCGATCATTATTCACAGCCAAAACTATATACAGTATATATATATATATACTACTCAGTATGGACATTTTAATTAAATATAACAATATAATTAAACTCCGATCATATTTATACCTTTTATATTTAATTAATTTAATCTTCTTGGGATCAATTAATTATTATTACATGAAACTTAGCGCAGTAAAAGCACGTACGTACATGAAAGTTTGTGAAGTTAACTAAACAAAACTTAATATATACTCCATATATAGAATATATATGTAAAGACAAATAAATCTTATTTTAATAAGGAAATTGTAATTAATTAATAATTCGTGGTAATGTATATATACAGTCTTTTTTTTTTCTTCTTCTTCTTTTTTTTGGGAAATAATATATATCAGTAATTAAAAAAAAAAAAAAAAAAAAGGAGACTGTGAATTATATGTAGGTATAGCAGATTTAAGTGGGAGGAATAGGACCCAGTACTGGCAATGATGATTGATGAAAAGGGTTATAATCAGAGAAATGGCAGTAGATATATATACTAGAAGCAACATGGAATCTTCTCTTCAGACCAAAATAAATAGCTTCTCCATTATCAACTGTCTCAACAAAAGTATATATTCATCAAGATTAATGCAGTATATAATTAGTAGAAATTAATTATGAGTTCATATTTATTATGTATACATATATATGTTATGTTAGTTAATTAATTATATATATAATGTGATGAGAATATGGGGAAGGAAAAGGGCAGGTGATGATGGAGTGAGCTTGGAATGCAAGTTATTCTTAACACAAACAGTACGCTATATATATATATATGTATATATACATTTATATATATGTATGTATTGACGGAACAATAAAAAGAGTACTGTGGTTTACTTTTATAAAGTTTGCAAGTATGGTAGTTAATTGATCTGACGAGGAGTGAGTCTTAAGGCATAAAAAGCTAGAGAGAGAGTTCATCATAATACTTATCATTCTTAGAAGAGTGTTTCTTACTTTTCCTTGCTATAGTGTGGGGGAATATATTCCAATCTAATTAAAAGTGTTTAGGAATATTTCAGTGTTAATTTAGTAACTCTAAAAAGATTAATTAGTGAAGGGAGTAACATTAATCACTACCTGATCCCTAAAAATATAGTCTCTGGACAATAAACGAAAACAACAACCAAAACAAGAGATAATTGAGTAGAACTCCTCCATCAATCTAATTATTGATGTTGTCTTATTAACGGTTGTTGGGGTTGAGTGGTAAAGGGTTCATCCTTTATTCAATAAGGTCTTCGATTCGAATCTTGTGTATGGAGAAAATAATGTTGAGAGAGCTACCCCTTAGAGAGACACAATAATGCTCGATCCAGGTAAAACTCGAAAAAAAAATGTTGTTCAAAAAAATTGATGTTGCGTAAAACCAACGTAGACAGATCATATGAAGTTATATCTAGTCGTAAATTCATCAGTAAAACTCTCTTCATCCCAAAAATAATGTAACACTTGTTTTTTCAATATTTAATTTATGATTTTATTTTTATATTCGTTCGAATTATAAGTTTGAACTTATATATATACAATTAAAATTTTGATGTCTTAACTGTATAGATTTTTTTTTAATATATTTATCCCGTTAAAAATAATATAGATAAATTAAATCCAGATTGACATTAAAAGTCAACTGTTTCTTTTCTGTTGGGATGGAGGGAAGTTTTTTTTTTTTTTTTTATAAATAAAATAAAGAAATTACTTATTTTATTGATTTATAAAAAAAAACATTAACAAGTTTTAGTTCACCATGTTATAATACTCTTACTTGATTCACTATTTGTGGTGACATGATGTAAAGAAATAAAAAGAAATCTCCGACCTTTTTCAAGCATCGCGACCCACTCATGAGAGAGAGTGAGTTTTAGTGAGAAGAAATACTCATGATTAATCTTTGTTAATTAATTTAACTAATTTCAACTTGGGTTTGGTTTTATAATGTAAAAAAAAAAAATCATTTTGTAATTTGTTCATCATCAATTTGGTTTTACTTAGTATTAATTAGAGGTATGGGTAGAATTAATTATATAAAATGGGGACATGCATGCACTGCATAATAATCAGAAAGGTATAAGGTAGGTAGCGTGAGGGTAAAGTATGATAGGAGGAGCGTTGGCAGGTGACAGATCACCGTCGTCTAACTTACGCATCTTTTAGTTGCTGAAAGAAAGAAAAGAAAAGAAAAGAAAAGAAAAGAAAAAGTCGGTAAGTTGATGAATGATAGACGAGAATTACATACTGAGTGAGAATCAATGGGGAAAAGGAAAATCATTCAAAAGTGAAATAAAAAGTAGCTGTGTGTGTTGTGTTGTGTTGTGTTCATATAGCAAAAAATTTGCAATCCTTAACCAACGACAACCTTTTCCAGCTTTGCCTTGCCAGACAAGACAGATTTTACAATTTCACAGTAAATCTTATTCAAGAAAATTAGATAATAATACATTAAATTTTAGTAATCTGAGTAATATATATTAATTTAATGGATTAATGTTTAAATGAACCTCGATGAAGATGGTGGGCACTCGATGTTGGCCCTTAATGTTGGGTTTCTAGGCCCAAAGATCCAATTGGACCGAATGTTGGGTTCAATACATTTTATCTTTGTTACAGTTGGATCACGCAAGTTCTCCTCCTCAAGACAATTAAGATCTCGCCCCACTTTGGACCGGGAGTTTAACTTGATTGGCTCATCTAGTTAAATCGATATGCGTTTAGTACGTAATTCTACAATGCTCGAGCATTACCTCTTTTTTTATTCAGTGCTAATGAGCATACTATTAATTTTAATTCCAGCTTGACATTCCTAAGCTTTAGATCGTGTTCTTTACATAAGTATTTTTTTAATTTAAAATTAAATAAAAAAAATCACCACAAGAACATAATAATAATAATAAAGAAAAAGAACACACTCTTGTAACTTGTAATTGAAACGTGATTCAAAAATTTACTTTCGGGGTTTTAGGCACTAGCCACTTTTTACTTGATAGATCTTGGGCCACCGGAATTCGCAAAATTAAGGGCCTTTGTCCCCTGGATTTGGACGGCTCATTTGCCATTGGGCCCATCCACAAAGATATCATGTTACTCCCGGAAAAATTGTATATATTATTATTATTATTATTATTATTATAAATAATTTAGTAGTATTTTTTTTAATGATTATTTAGACATTTAAAACTAAATAATTCATATACATATTATAATTTGAAATACAAATTTTATAAATATATTGTTTTGTGATTTTTTATCATTATTTATCTACGTAAATATTTGAGTTAAACATTAAACTAAACTTGAAATATAAATGTTAATAATATCAAACTTTTTAGGATTGAATGAGTATTTGACTTTTAATATTATATTTTGATTAAAACATTGTTAGAAAGAATCGGTTAAAATATATTTAAAAAATACTATATATCTAGAAACTACTAATGTTGATTTATCACTTGGGTAACAAACAACTATCCCATTGCAGTCCCTGAAAAATTGAGTGAATTGTGTATAATGTTCTTCTTTTTTTTTAACATTATACACAATTATGTTCAAAATTGTGTATAATGTCGTGTGCTAAGTAAATAATGAGAAAATTTTCAAAAATAATTTTTTTAGAAAATTTATACTTCAAATTATGATATACATATAAATTATTCAAATTTATATGTCTAAACTTCTATGATAGAAAATTATAGATTAAATACATTAAAATATAAGAAAATAATTCACTAAATTTTTAAGAGGTGTATTTATTAAAATGAGAAAGTTTCCTCCCCCCACTTTGCATCGTTGAAATCGTGTCTACTTCCTCTTCTATCTTTTTTTTTTAACAAGACTCTTCCTCTTCTATCTTCCTCATATCTCATAATTAAGCGGACTTTGCCGGAGAAGTCTAACGATGAACAGAAATCGAGTGAAATAGTTGAGTTTGAGTTTGAAAATCGGCGATTTTCATATTTCCAGTTTACCGGTTTCACAGGTTTTTACCGGTTTTGTCAGTTCTACCCGGTTTGCAGTTTGCACACAGATGCTTTTAAAACCGAAACTCGGTATAGACAGGCCGCCGGTTCACGGTCCAACCAGTTCAACCGATCGGTCCGATCCGGTTTCCTAAACACTAGTTAAACCATCCACATCATCATATTTGTCCTTGTTTGATTCCCACCACATGTATATTCTTTCATCGAACTATATTTGTTTCATAAAAGAAGGTACGTTTAATATTTTCAAATTGGACAAAATGTCCCTTTTTATCATCAACATTTTAATTATTGGACCATTGTTATTTTTTACTGCTACCAAAAAAATGCCCTCTTTAACACTTATCCTTAGTTTTCTAGTCGAATATTACCATTGAACATGTTTATTGGTCATTTTTTGTCATTACTTTTTGCAGACGACGTGATTCTATCACGAGTACCATATGTGTCGTTTGTGTTTAGATGTCGTCCAACCGTGTAAAAATAATGGGTGAATGGTTATATGAGATGGATTGCTAACAAAAGGCGCAAAAATTAGTTCCTGGGCATTTGGGGATTAGGGTTCCGGTAAAATCAAATTTGGGGCTCTACGATTTGGAGCTTCTAAAATCGGGGAGGTTGGCCATTTTTCTTGACCAGATCGATTCAAACTTGGATGAATGGGGAAGTGTGAGACAAACACATATTAGAGATGAGAGAGGGGCGTTTTCAGATTGAGACACAAGGAGAAGAAGGGAGTTTGGTGAAGCTCGATCTGGAACATAGATGAATTTTGAAAGAGCACAAATTAGATCGGGTTGAGCTTTTGGGAGCGAGAGGAAGACTCTGCAAAGACGTGTTTTGCTACGACATGTCAAATTTTGCCATCTCACGCATTTTTTGGACGTCATGTCATTAATTACGAGCACAATTAGCAACAGGTAAAGCCATTAGGGGTGTAAAACGAGCCGAGGTGGTCGGGAGCCGGCTCGAGCTCAAAAAACGTCAAACGAACCGAGTTTCATGAGCTTCGAGCTCGAGCTTGACTATAGGCTCGTGTAATAAACGAGTCGAGCCCGAGCCTTGCAGGTTCAGCTCATTTGGCTCGCGAGCCTTATCGAGTCACACATAATTATAAAAATACCTCTTGTATTTTAATCCAAATTCCAAATCTGTAACCTAATACTCCATATGTCCTGAATTAATTGAACCATTTCATTTTGCTATTTCACAGTATTTAATCTATGATTTGTTGTTTAGATGTTTAAAGTTAAAAAATTTACACGTCAATCATAATTTGCAACATACTTTTTATAAGTATATTTTTTTGATTTTTTTTTTCATTACTTATATTTATGAAAATTTGGGTCAAACATTGAATTTTGAAACATGAAAGTCAAATGAGCCAATTAATTCAGGACAGAAGGAGTAATATTAAAGATATTAGCAATTTACCTATTAGTGCCCAAATATATCGAGCCAATCAAGCTTTCGAGCCGAGCCCGAGCAATTCCCGAGCCAAGCTCGAGCCGTCATATACCGAGCTCGAACTGAGCCAAATGGAATTGAGCTCGAGCTCAAGCCTCACAAGCTCGGGCTTGGATCGGCCCGTTTACACCCTTAAACGCCACCGTGACGGTTTTCAACGACTATGACAAATTGGTATCGTAAACCATGACAATAGTGGTAAAATAGAGTATTTTTTTAGAGTAGTGGTATAAAGGATCCAATAAACAAACGTTGATGATAAAAAAAAACATTCTCTTTCAAATTATGTTAGATTTAAATTTTATTATAAATTTATAAAAATATATTTATAAATTAGAAACAACCATTTATCATCATTTTGCTTATCAATTATTGAAGTTAGTGTGTGTATATATATAAACAAAAACGATCAAGAAAAAACTAGAACGGCAATCTCCAACTCTTAACAGCAAATTCTTGTAAGTTGACTTGGGTCTCGTTTGGCAATAGCTGTTCTAAGTAGCTGTAACGTTTTAGACAACTTTTTAATGGTCAAGATCAAACAACTACAGCTAATCGTGAAAAGCTACCCGTAAATAGCTTTTTAAAACGCAAAAGCTAGTTTTAAAAAACTGTTGCCAAACACGCCCTTGGTCTGCGTGCTGACCTGGACATGTTACGTGGCACAAGTATGCTGACGTGTTCAAATATTTGCCCGTTCGCGTCTCACTTTGAAAATGGAAATTCGACCGTTGGGATATTATGAATTAAATTGGATGATAAGAAGAACCGGCTCCATTTCAAACCCCTCTCTCTCATCCCTTCTTCAATCTCCTGATTTTCACCATTTATAATCACCATCACAATAATCATGGCTCTGGTTCAATCTTCGATCATGGAGCCAAAAACCCAGCACCCACTTCACCAGATCGCTGAAGCACCAACCCACAAGCTGCTCCTGAAACAATGGCTGAAAGAGGAAGAGCTCATCCTCAACAGAATCTTCCACAAAGAGACCCAGATCGACTCCGTCCGCAAAGAGATAACCAACCTCTTCATCTTCTTCTTCCTCTTCCACGCCCTCTCCCTCCTCCTCCTCTTCAACTCCGCCACCGGCGCCGCCGCCTGCCGGAGATCTTGGATCCCCAACCTCTGTTCTCTCCTCTGTTCCATGGGACTCATCTGGGCTGTGCGGTACAAGTCGGATTCAGAGACTCTCTTGCAGAAGGTTCTGGAGAGGGAGAAGGAGGATGCGAAGCTTCTAGGGAAGTGTGCGGAGGAGCTGAAGAGGAAAGGTCTGGAATTTGATCTGCTGAAGGAAGTGGATGCGTTGAGGAGGGCGAAGAGTCTGAGAGTTGAGAACAGAGATGTGAGGAAATGGTCGTCTAGAGATTTGGTTACTTTGGTGTTCTTTGCGGTTTCGTGTCTGGTTCTGGGGTTTAGCAGATTTGTTCTTTGTGGTTGATGATTTAGAGAACAAAACCAAAATCAAATGTGATGATTGAATGGAACTTCCTTGTTCTGTTTGTAGATTCATTTTACAGTAATCTAGATAGAGCTGTTCTGTTCTCTCTGGAAAACTGAACTCTGTTTTTTAATCTTACTATATTTTAACCAACGCGCTCTGTAGAAGATTGTATTATCAATTCAAAGTATATAATGTTGACTCAAAGATTTATGAGAATGAAAATACATATGATCTTTTTAATGATCCATTAATATTAACGGCACCCTGTAAAACCAAAATAGTCACAAAGTTCAAATAGAATAGTATGAGAAGAAAGACAAACCAGGTTAACTGAAATTGGAGATGCCATGAAACGTTTGAGGTTTATCTCTCAGAAAAAAATAACGAGTTATTCAGTTTTAATTAGTAATATAGTTACAAAATAGAGAAAATCTCATCTGCTTATCAAGAACGGTAAAAATTGGCGGCTTCAACTCGGACCTAAAGAAAACAAAAAAAGATGAGAATTCAAGCAAATAATGAGAATTTTTATTATGTATATAGAGAAAATAAACTTATAGGACATGAACCTTGTCTTGAACCTTTGACGGATAACTTCAAACTGTGGACACAAAATGTTATATAAAGAGAAATATGAAGAGAGAGAATATTTGGTGAAAAAATAATAAAGAACTAAAGATGATAGAGATACTTTTGCATGCTATTGTGTGGCTGATTATTTGTTTTCGTTTTTAGTATTCCCTCTGTACACTAAAAAATGCACCATTTACCGTGACACAAAAAATAAGAAAGTGAGCGTTGAGTTGTGGAAATTCCAAACATATCCTTAATAAAAGTGAAAAGATTTTTTAAATAAAGGAAATGCACCATTTTTTTAAGAAATCTAAAAAAAAAATAGACATCATTTATTTAGGGCGGGACGAAGCACTCATTATAAAATCTAGTGATCATTACAAAATCTTAATAAATGTGTCGCTAGTTACTTGTTTTCGTTTTTAGTACTTCCTCTAT
>JBBYHH010078481.1:0-16464 GCA_038382905.1 Daphne laureola
TGTTTGCCTTCGCTCCATAATTTAGCAACAATTGGCCATTACTCTGAGTATTAATGTTGCTCTAAATACCTTTAATTGCACTTCTTTGAGCTCAAATTAAAAATTCCTTAACAATTCGATTTCAGGAGCTCAACAACCCTAATTTCCCAAAATGCTTAATTCGCATCAAATCCATGATGTAAACGATGTTCTAAGCTCCAATTTAGCTCTAAAACATGTTTACTAATGCAACCATAACCTTAAACTTCCATAAACTTACCTTTGATTTTGGACCCAAACTTGAAACTCCTCCAAATCTTGATATTGAAGCTTGAATCTTGTTGTGTTGTTGTTAATCCTTCAAAACTCACATGAAACCTTCAATCCCCATCGAAATTGATGCCTAGAATCGGATTTAGGGTTAGGGAGAGATAGATTTTAGAGAGAGAGAGAAGAGAGAGAAGAAAAATGAAAATCTGATGAAAAATTCGCCGGGTTCCGTTTTTAATGGTGGAACTCGCGGCGCTGGCGCAGCGCACTCACGACGTCTGCCGTCACGCCCCTCTACCTCCCTCGTCGTCTGCGGCATCCTCACGGCGAATCCACGGCACCCGCCGCCATGCATTGATGCCCCTCTTCCAACGTGCATCGCGGCGTCCACGCGACACAGTCACGACACTGCCGCCAAACCTCCCTGCCTTCAACGGGTTCGCGGCGTTCACACGACGCAGGTGTAGCATCCGCAGCGTTGTCCTGCTGCCTCCTCCTTTCCGGCATGGCGTCCTCGCGGTGCATCCGCAGTGCCCGCCGCTGGCCTTTACTGCCTTCATCGTCATCTTCACGGAGTCTCCACGGCGCAGCCGCGGCGCTCGCCGCCGTCCCCGGCTGCCTCCACGCCGCCATCCCAAATCCGTCGTACATGAAACCTCCACGCATTCATGCCGAATCTGGTCCTACTATTATAGACCAAACCACGCCCGACACGACCTTCAAACCTAAACCCTAACACGGGTTTAACCGCACCATAACCTTGAACTTAAACGTAGAAGAATTACCCTCAAACGTACCTTAATGCACGTGAAAACTCGCCCTCCGGCCACTAACCTCCGGGAAATAAATTCCTGCCAATAGTGGGTGTAACATCTCTTACCCGGGAAAGGCCTCTTTCATCCCTTGCTTATGCTGAATCGATATTTTCTTGGTCTTCTTTGACTCTCGAGGGGATAAACTCTTATCTTTTCTACTGTTGGAAGTAGGGCTACCTTTTTATTTTTCTTTCGAGAGGGGCAGAGTTTCATAGCCAAGTTAAAGACGTGCCAACTTTTCCTACTCTTTCTTAAGCGTTGGTTATGCTTTCAATATACTATATTCGTTCTTTTTCACACATCCCTTTCTAGTGGACTTCTTTTTTGTCTAGGGCTAGAAAGCCTATAAAAGGAAGGGAGAAGTCTTAGGCTTAGCGGAGTCGCTTCCAGATTCACGAGTGAACGAACCCAAGTCAATAGATCTAGTTACCTTTTTTTAATACGTAATACTCATAGGCAATCTACTTAGGTGAGGTTGTTATCGGATATCGTGAAAGGTAGAGGAATTGAAATGAATCGTCTAGCTGCTTTTATCTACGAGATTGGCTCAATAATCTCTATCTTGTTCCATGGTGTGGTAGAACGTTTAAGCCATTTGGAGTGCTAGGGAAAGTAAGTTATCAAAGTTTTTGACGAAATGGAAACTCTTGGTCAATTGGGTATTATGGGGTCTTATAGCTAAAAAAGCTTAGCTTAATCCGCCAAGGGAGGACAACATCAATCTGTGACTGAGATACCGACATTGATGAATCGAACCTATAGAAATGCAGCTATCTTTGCCTGCCCCATCCGTCCTTAGTCAGATAACCAAGAATCAAAGGAATTTGCCCTTTCTTCCTGATTTCCCTCCCTGACTCTGGGCTGGATCGATATCTTGGTCGATGGGCTCATTCTCAATTAATCTTCCTAGACTATGTTTCTTACCCACCCCTGCTAGCATAAAATAAGATCTTTTTAGGCTGCGAGTAAGATCTTAGAATGTCAGTATGCGTCTTGAATTTTTCTATTCTAATCGAGATTATATTAGGTTAGGTTGGTCAGTATCTTTGTTAGGTCCAGGGGCGGTTGCTTTCTCTTGCTTTACTCATTTTTTTTTGGTAGCTGGTAGATGAAAGGCGAGGCCGACTCTTAGTTGTTGTGTTTTTATCATTCATATGGCAGAGAAAGTGATAACTTAATTGGCTCGCCCTATAGAATGAATAAGGAGAGGCCTATCGATGTAGGCATGTTCAGTGTGTACCACTTTTTTTTTCTTCTTCTGTTTCCACCGAAAAGATTCCAATTAATAGCGTGGCTTAGTGTGTAGATTTAGACTCCGTTGGAGCTTTAGCTTTACCTCCCTCTCTTGTGCTTTAGTACATAAGGACATCCTGGGGGGACAATATAGTGAAATTTAAGGTAATCCACTCGGGGCTATTTATAAGCTCATTTTCAGATATCGAAGAATCTGATTCAACAGTAAAATCTGATTCCCCCATCTAGGACATAATCAAAGAAGAAAGCGAATACAACCAACTAAACAGCATCGAAGGCCAAAGATACGAACCATCTTGGACTGAGCTGAGGAGAAGAAATTCAATAAAAACAAAACTCCCTAAGAAGTGGCAACCTAGGAGCTGCGGGGGTCAGTAGAAGAAGCAAGGTTGGGTTGGATTTAATCTTTGGTATGATGGCATGGAATCAGCCAATGCTGGAAAGACTTTACTTTCTTTTGTATAGTTCACGCAAGCTTGTTCTTTTCCCTTGGGTTTCTATCTATCACTTCTGAGTTGACTTCTTAAGGACAAATAGATTGGGTCATTCATTCCTTTACTTGCCTTTCTATTTCAATTTCATGCACTTCTTTGACTTTTAACATTGTCTTTGAGTCAAATTTTCACAAAGAATAAATTGTTAGAAAAATCTTTAAAAAATATGTACATATAGAAGAATTCTTTTTGAAATATATATTTTTCAAAATATTTTAATAGATCATTCTTTATGAAAATTTGAGTCAAAGACAATTTTAAAAGTCCAAGAACTACAACTTATAAGCGACAGAGAGAGTATATATTTTAGGGTCAGATTATTTTAAGGGGGATTAGAGCTATGAATTTAGAGCTATTTTGGAGGAATCTTGAAGGATTAGAGAACTCTCAATGAGGGATTATGAGATTTCTTCATGATCAAGCTTCAAAGAGTGATCTATAAACTTTTCCTATTATATATGATTATGTTTTCTTTCATGTTAATCTCTTTGTTTACCATGCCTATTAGTGAGTAGTAGTTTATGATCTTCTAGGGTTAGCTTGCCTAGGGGATTATCTATCCTTAATATGATTGTTTGATTAGATATTGAATCTCTGAGCTTGTTCCATCATTTATCATCTTTGTAGTATGCTAGCTCTACAATTACATGTGATCTGGTAATCTTCTAGAATATTCGAGAGAATGTTTTGTAGGTTAGACTTGGGATAATCAATTAGCCGAACTTGTAAGAGTTCAATAGAACCTTACATGATTCGTTAGTACTTATTGCTTGATATTATTGCCTCAAGGGATTCATTCCTAGAGCATGAGAGCGCCTAGTTACGGGTTTCCTGGTGAGAGGGCGGACGGTTGTCTGAGAGTAAATCGCACTAATTTTCATGCATACATCTGATTATGACATGTGAAGCATAGATAATCCTTGAACATAGGCTAAGCTACCCTAGAAGAAATTTTTCCAATTGATTAAATATCATTTTCAAACCTTTCTCTATCCTCCTTGAATTGCAAGTTACTCGTTTCAATCAAACCATTCTCATATCGGTAGGTAGTCATCATACAAACTTCTTCATATCAGTAGGTAGTTCACTTAGAACTTATAAATTCAAGCACACTCTCTCTTGGGTTCGACCCTCACTAATTGAGCCACTAGACTAGGATTGAAAGATCGTGGGTCACAGTGAGGAATTATAAATATTAAATTTGCACACCGATCAAATCTGTACACACAGAAACCCAATCTTCAATAGGAAACATCCAGAGACCTCAACGCCAAAGAAAACTTCCAACTTACTTGTCAGACTATGATGTGGGGTTGTCTCAAGTAGGACAAACACCTTCAAACTCAACTTCTGCAAGTCCGACTTCTTCAGGTATGGTTCTGCCCCTGGTTCATCATATTACCTATGAGAAATTCAATCCTGAATACAGGACCTTCTTGTCTGCTATTACTAAGGTGAGAGAAACTATGACTTACTTGCAAGCTAGTAAAGACAGGAAATGGCAACATGCTATGAAGAAAGAGCTAGATGCTCTTGAAACAAATAAAACATGGACATTAGAGCATCTACCTCCTGGAAAGAGACCCATAAACTGCAACTGGGTGTACAAGGTTAAATATAAATCAGATGGTACTATTGAGAGGTTCAAGGCAAGGCTTGTTGTAAAAGGTTTTAGCCAAGTTGAGGGGGTGGACTATACAGAAACATTTGCTCCTGTTGTGAAGCTCACAATAGTGAGATGCTTACTGTCTATAGCTGCTGTCAAGAATTGGGAATTGTATCAGTTTGATGTACACAATGCATTTCTTCAAGAAGATCTTGATAAGGTAATATATATGCTACCGCCACCAGGTCTAGAAAATGAACAAGGAAAGGTCTGTAAACTCAGGAAATCTCTTTATGGCCTTAAACAAGCTCCTAGTTAGTGGTTTCAGAAGTTCTCAAATGCACTAATTAGCTTTGCCTTTGTGCAATCAAATTTAGACTACTCCTTATTTACTAAGAAGGAGAAGGACAGTTTTTTGGCTCTTCTTATTTATGTTGATGATATCATTATAGCTTGCAACAATCCCAAGAAAATTCAGAAGGTGAAAGAGCAGTTGCACAACATCTTCAAAATCAAGGATCTTGGAAAGATCAAGTACTTCCTTGGCCTGGAAGCTGCCAAATCATCCACAGGGATATTCCTCTCACAAAGGAAATATGTCCTAGACCTATTAGAAGAGACAGGTATGATTGACTGTAAACCAGTCAAGTTTTCTATACAGCAACAACATAAATTGGGAGAGATTAATGGTGAAAAATATGAAGATCCTAGTAAATACAGAAGGCTAATTGGAAAACTTCTCTACCTAACAATTACCAGACCTGATATCACATATGTCGTAAATTTATTAAGTCAATTTATGAAGGAACCGCAGGTGGAACATTGGAGACCAGCTATGAGGGTTCTAAGGTATTTGAAGGACTCACCAGGGCAAGGTCTTTTGTTCCCAGCAGATAATACTTTACAGTTAGAAGGTTTTTGTGATGCAGATTGGACCAGTTGTCCTAAAACTAGGAGATCTAGAACTGGCTACATTACAAAGATGGGCAGTGCACCTATCTCTTGGAGATCAAAGAAACAACCAACAATATCAAAGTCCTCAGCTGAAGCTGAGTACAGAGCCTTGGGTAGTCTCACTAGTGAATTAATATGGCTAAAAACTCTCCTACCTGACCTTACTGCTTATCATTCTTCTCCTATGAAGCTTCACTGTGATAATCAAGCAGCCATCCATATTGCTTCAAATCCAGTTTTCCATGAAAGAACTAAGCATATAGATATTGATTGTCATTTTATAAGGGAGAGGATCCAATCATAGGACAATGAAGCTCAACATGTGAGCTCCAAATCTCAGTTAGCTGATGTGCTCATCAAAGCACTTGAAAGAGATCAGTTTCACTTTCTTGCATGCAAGTTGGACATTCTCAACCCCCATGCTCTACCTTGAGGAGGAGTGTTGAAGATCTAAGTCTAACTTGTTGTATAAGTTACTGAGGGTAACTTTGTACATTCCTAAATACTTTAGTGACTGTAGTTAACTTAAGCTAGTAGTCTCCTATTTCGCATCAGTATCCTCCTCGTTATACTAGACTTAGGCTACAAATTATCATTCTTAGTGTTTATAGTTAGGTGAATAACACAGTAACAAGCGGCTGTATAGTTGGGTTAATTTTTAATTTGTTATAAAAATTAAGGTTAGATAGAATGTTAAAAGTAGAAATTTACAGAAATGTCCTTAATTAAAAAATGACTTTAACAGAAATTGTAACGGAATGACCTGTTTAGGACAAAAAAAGAAATTTTGAGACTAAAACAGGATAAACTCTTAAAACGGGACCAAAATAGGACACGTTTTAAAATTAAGGGACAAAAAATGGACTTTACTCCTATTTTAACACATGTTTTCTAAAGTTTGGAAAATAAAGGGTAGGTTTAGTTGTGAATTTTTTTACAACTTGTCCATTTCCAATTTTGTTTGTAAATACTTGGATGTATAACTAATTATTAATGAATGAAAAATCTTGTTTTCCAAACTTTAGGAAACTCATATGTTAAAATAGAAAACCTTATTTTGAAGATTTCTATTTTAATATTAGAGTTTTCTAAAGTTTGGAAAACAAGATTTTGCATTCATTAATAATTAGTTATACACCAAAATATTTACAAAGAAAATTGAAAATGGAAAAGAGAAATTTTCCAACACTAAAAGGACCCAAAGTTTTTTTTTTTCTTTGAACAATAAGGACTTATCTTATTAATGAAAACTCATTACAAAATAAATCGAGTACAACAAACCCAAACACCTAAAATAGGTACACCAAAACCAGCCCTCTAATGGGGAAACTACCACATAAGTATCAATACGATGGAAAACCAAAACCACTAAGGTTAGACTCCCACGAACTGGTCTCAAAAGGCTAAGCAAACTCATGACGACGATCATAACCACTATGACGGTAAAAAGATCTAGTATCCCGCTGCCGGTATCCCTGACTGCCCAAAAACTGAATGATACCGGCACACCATAATGCGGTAAGGGGGAAACTAACCCTAACAATAGTGGTAACCAAAAAACCACAACTACGGAATAACTAGCAAATGAAAACAAAAGGAAATTGAAAGAGAAAAAATGAACAACAACTAACAAAAATAGAAAGAAAAAAAAAAAAAAAACGCAATAGAGGGTCAATGGAAACCACGACGGAATTGCTCGGGAAGACCCACAGCTCAAGTAATTCTGAGAGTGAGAAATCATGACACTAGGCAAGACGAGCCACCGCTCAGTCCTGCCGGTACCAAAACCCGTAGTGGAATCTTAACCATGGCGCTGGAAGGAGGGCCGCACTTCTGAACACCTTCGGGATCGGGCGCCGGCGGCAGTCGAACAACAACAATTAAACTGGTAAAAGAAAATCGAGATGCACGATGACCTCACCTCCGCACCTTCAATCGCAAAACAAGGAGCCCACCCTTAGGCCAGACGCTGGAGGGAGGGCGGAGGCCCTGGAATCGACCGGAGCCTACCGTCCACAACCTTCAAACAACAGCAAATCGGGCGTGAGAAGACAGACGAGGGTCGATTGGACGGAGAATGGTTAAACGCCGAGCCCAGCGTTGCGAGTGACTTCGACTCGGCCTAGCAACATCGTGAGCGACAAGGGAGGTTGGAGGCTGGTCGTCGAAGGCGGCAGCAAGGAAGCCAGCAGGAGTGCGGCGGCGGCTAACCCTAGCAGAGCTCATCCTTTAGGACCCAAAGTTTTTCAAAGGCTTAGAAACTAGTTTTACATTTGTTTTGACAATACATTTATAATGGAAGACTTAATTTTTTCCAAAACTAAATGGTTCTTAACTTTCTAACTTGTGTTTTATTCAAAATTTGATAAAGAACAATTAGTTAAAAACTGAAAAATTACCTCCACAAACTATATCCATATAACATCTGAATATAAAATATTTGAATTTATAAAAGGTCGTAGATTCAATATTCAATGTTGGAAAACAAACCTGGCAAATTGATTAAATATCATTCCACAAACGGATTGTAGCCCATTCAAAGGATCTTTTGATCAATACACTGATCATTTTGATTCCACTCGACGAGAATCCCGAACATCACACAGATCAATTAAAGAAACATTCGACAACCAAAAGAAAGATCATTGTTTTGTGATACTTCGTGTTGCACAATCAATACCATAATGCTAGCATCTTCATAATTAAAACCACAGATATATCTCCAAAATGCATTACTCCCTCCGTCCCAAACACATTGTCACAATATAAAAAAAAATTCCGTCCCAAACACATTGTCACAATATCAAAAAAAATGTCCCAAATGAAATGACCATTTCAAACTTATATTTTATTTTAGCTCACTTTTACCCTTACACATGCACTCACTCATAGAATCTAGGAAGTGGGTTGGAATGTGTGAGAATGAATTTGGAAGGAGTTAATCATGGAAATTTATGTAAAATAAGTTAGTGACCAAAGACAATCTTAATCTACACAAAAAACCTAAAAGTGACAACACGTTTGGAACAGAGAGAGTAATTTAAACCTAGAATAGGAGGGTGAAACTTGCCAATTGGTGACTGAATCATTCATCTAAAGCATGGACCGATGACAACTGAATCTCTTCATTTGAACTAAATTTTACATCTTTTGGAAGAAGGGAGGTAAGAAGAGGTAAAATACACACATGAGAATGTTTTCCCCCCTTAGTCACTGTAATGCAAAGCAACAATCTCGAAGCATCAGAAAAATGAGTGATAGTAGGATACAACTTACTGAGACCTAGTATGATTTACCCTGAAAAATATTCAAGAAACCTACTTCAGCAAAATTGGGTGAACATGGAACTGCGAATAAACATCCTTGTACTACTACTTAAGATAAGTTGACGAGACCCATAGTAGCACATAACTTATCAGTGAAGACATCACTTCGAAGGCCCTCGGTCCTTTAACCACAGGTGGAATGACGCATACCATAAAAAAAGTACCAAAAACCCAGGAAACAACAAAAGCTCCAACCCTGAAGGATAATAATGGAATTTTGTTATACAGTTGAATGATGCAAACCCTGAGAAGAAGATAAAATGATGCAGTAACTGAAGTTGCAGGGAGACCTTAAGACAACACAAAAAACTAAGTGGCCATTTAGTTTTGGAAAATTTTCCAAGTTTTCTATTCCAAATTTCGTTTACAAAAGTTTAAGTGTAGCTAGTTTTTAAGGGATGAAAAGTTTTGTTTTCAAACTTTGAAAGACCAATGTGTTAAGATGAAAAAGTTGTTTTACAAGTTTTCCATTTTAATACTAGCATTTTCCAAACTTCAGAAAACAATGTTTTCCGGTTTTAAAACTAGTTATGGATTTAAACTTGGCAAATTTTCCCAAAATAAACGGTCCCTAAAATTCTTATGTGTTTTATAAACAATCATCAAAAGCAGAGTATCAAGAATTTATAACATCTAATGCAGTTGAAACTAAACATTTCACCTAAGAGAAAAGAAATTCACGTAACCAGAAGCAGCACATACCCATAAAGCAGAGCTCGGATTTTGCTCTTCAGCCGATCATGAATGAAGTATATGGTTGTTATAAGTGAAAGAGCTACCTGAATGGTTGGACCTTCTTCTGTTGGAAAGAGAAGAGTTAGAGCACCAAGTACCATAAAGGCAATGGCGGTTCTTACAATAAATTTGGTGGCAGGAGTTTGAAATCTGTTCAACACGGCCTGCACAAAACGGGACTGTCTAACTTCACGAACTTTCTTCTTAATATCAACTTTTGGGTTCCTCCTCTCGTAAAATTTTTGCATGATAATTTTGTCATGAGCCGATTCAATTGCATCAACACTAGGTTTGTGCCACCCATATTTACTGATTAGGAAATTTCTTGCGGCCTGAATTTCCTCTTCAGATGCCTCCCTGCTTATTCCTAGCCTTTTGTAAGGATCACCTATGTTAATTCTGGGAAAGACAGCTGCACCTGAATGGCAGCGAAAAAACACCAAACTCTTAGTTATACAATAAATGAGATCAACATATTAACAGTTAACAGCAACAGCAGTTGGTCGAGTCAAGAGAACTTTGTAAGTTTTACAATAGTCAACAATCATGGAAGCATTTAAAAGGTGTATAAAGAGTGGTAATATACATGAAGAAATTACTAATTTCAAATTGAACTTCCTGTTTAAGGGCCTAAGACCTAGGGCATGTGCATTTATTTAAGAAAAATAATGGAGAAAATATTGAAGTTTTGAAAACTGATGTTAGGTTTGTGAGAGAAAAAGATGGGAAGAAATGATTAGTTTGATGAAAATTTTCCTTCAAAAAAATGAACATGGCCCTCACTCAATTGCTATTACAATGAGTAAGTCACTTAAATCATCTTTGGCTTCAAATACCATGAAGAGGCTATTTGCAGCAAATCTGTACCTTACTAGCATCAAGAAAAGCTACAAATATATCCAAATGAAAACAAAAAAGATGGCCATACCAGCAGGCTCGCCTGTCATATCACCATACGAAGCTTCTGCAGCGCGAACAATCAAGTTAGCACTTCTTTTAACACAACTTAGAAGCTGGCCAGCAGAATGACTCCTGAGACCCCAAGAAAGCAATTTAAAGAAGTGAGATCATGAACAAAGAAATCACTACCATTCCATTTATTTGCATAGAGCACAAAGAACAATACCCATTTAAGGAAATAATTTTGCGAGTGCTAATGCACCGAATAGCTGAAATTTGTGGGAACGTTGATTCCTCCATGCGATTCCACATCACGAGAGAACATCTCGAGGGACTTGCGGTCAATCCAGAAACACTCATTTTGCACAAAATCAGTGGTACTAGCAGCAGGTAGCTTCTCTAGAACAATGCAAAGTGACAGAGAATGATTAATAAACAGAAATCACTGAGAACACTCATTTTTCAAAATAACAGTGGCTATTAACACAAGATAGCTTTTCTAGAGCAATTCAAAGTGACATAAACAAGAATTAATAGACAATAATCACTCAGAAACAATTCACCTCCCAAAACCCAGATGTCAAAGAACCTTTTGTGGCCAATCTGATGCTACCTCGAGCTCATTAATAACAGAATAATATAGGATGGTTATCATAATTCAAAACGATCTGAAGAATCTCGAGAACACGAAATGCTGGGAAAACCTAAATTGAAAAGGACGAAAAACAATAAAAACAGTTCGAATTTCTGGGGTCCTGATAAGCAAAAAGAGGAGATGAAATACCTCGAAAAAAATAAAAATTCTAGAGAATTCGCCTGCTCTGCTCAGTCGCAGGCAGCTAAACCCTGCTGCTTCTACAATCCAATCCTTGCTTGGGGAAATGCGGGACTGAGAATATAATGAAGATAATATTACGACACCGTTTCAAGCAAGGAAAACACATGGAGCATATCTGGCTGAGATGCGCCAGTCCGTAAAGTTTACAACTCGGCCGAATTAAGCCCTTATATTTTGGGAAAATTACAAAACTCCTACGAGGTTTAAGGAAACCTATCGTTTTTCTATTCTGTTTTCATAAAAACATAAAAAGAAAATGACCTTTAACAATTAACACCTCTTCTATGACTGGTGATGGGTATTTTATACGTACTAAAATATCAAACAAAACAATTACATAACTACTTCTTTCCTCCTCAATTAATTAAACCATTTGACTTTCATATTTTAAAATTCAATATTTGATCCAAATTTTCATAAAGATAAGTAATGAAAAAAATTTCTAAAAAAATATATTTAGAAAAAGTATATTGCAAATTATGATTGACATGTAATTTTTTTAACTTTAAACATCTAAACATCCATGAAAAAAACCCATAGATTAAATACTGTGAAATAATAAAATGAAATGGTCTAATTAATTCAAGACGGAAAGAGTGCATTTTAAACCCAAAAGATAGTTTTGGGCGGAATCTCCAAAAAAAGGAAAAACACACACACACACACGTAAAAGGATACTTCTAATTCAAAAGTACACCGTAAAGGCCCATAATACTCCTAAAAATTATCAAAGCCCCAACCATTCACTCCAAGAAATTGTATGGTTTTGGAATAACTGATGCACAACTGTTTAGTATTTCAGCTAGATTTCGTTGCATGTTTTTCTATTTAAAAAAATTGTGGCTCATAAAAAAAAAAAAAAAAAAAAAATTGTGACTTGTGTGCCTCCTGTGTTCCATTATTCCATGGCTTGGGATTTGATTTTGGGAGTCTATGATCCTAATGTGCTGTGCGTTTCTATAGTGCTCTTATGGAAATAAACAGTGGTGCTTAAAATTTTCAGTGCATCATAATCAAGTTGATGATGACTGAAGATCATAGTTTCTTCTAATAAATGACATCTGTTGGACATTCTTTCCTGTAATTTCTAATTATATTAAGCTAATGTACGCCTTCCATCGTTTCACTGTAGAGCTTGCCTTGCCACCTATATTTTGATTTGGAGTACAGTAAGAATGTTAACACTGACAAAAATGGAGATGAAATGGTAGATCTCCTCATTTCGACTGTTCTAGATGCCTTGCATGCTAAATATTTTATTGAAGGAAACGAAGATCGAATAGTTGAGCTTGATTCTTCCACTGAAGGTACTATCTCTTCAATCTAGGTTTTTGAATATTGTGTCATGTTATTATTCGCATCAGACTAAACACATAAATTTCTTTTGCATCTAATGTTCAGATTACTCTCCCCGTCCCAATATTTTGCACTTTTCCAATATGCACAGAGTTTAAGAAACTTATATGTCTTGCATGATATTATCCATAGAAATGTAAAAATCTATGACGCTAACGGCTTTGAAATTTTATCCGCAAAACATTGCACCATTTGTTTTTGTTGTTTTGTAGTATTTAATCTATGATTTTTTTCATGAATATTTAGAAATTTGAAGTTAAATAATTCATATGCGTATCTTAATTTGAACTCCAAATTTTCTAAATATATTTTTTCTTCTGAATTTATTTTCACTATTTATTTTTGTAAATATTTGAGTCCAACTTTGAACCTTGAAACATGAAAGTCAAATGGTGTAATATTTTTTGTGGACGGATACAGTATATATTAGATACTGTTCCTCTTTCCTAAACACACCCTAATTCAGGGCTTGTTTGCAGAGAAGTTCTCACGGCATCTGATTATTCACATACCAAAGATTGCTTTTAAGGATAATATTCATGCAGGTGCGTTTGTTGGTGAGGTCAGTCCAATTCCATATTGCTTTTCTAAGTAGATGTGGTCTATCTTTTGATTGCCTCTGACTGTATACCTGCACCTTCATATAAATGCATGTCATCCGTAGTCTCCACTGTCTTTCGAGCATAAAAAATGGTATCCATTCTATAATATTTCTACTTTTGTACTTAGTTATTTGTAGAAACATTAGAGTGATCTAAGGAATGATTTATCAGATATGCTCAAGAATATCCACGGCAAGAAGCACAGATGAAAGATATGAGAAGCTGTTTGTGAAAAAGGATTCAAACTCCACTGATATAAGTGCAGCCCAACTATTCATTGACACTGCTGTTTACTCTAGGAACCGCTGCTTCCGTTTGGCTTTGTCAGCTAAGGCAGGAAAGACCTCCATCCTTTTACCTACAGGGCGTTTCAAATGTAAAGACATGGTATGCTAATCAACTTTCTGAAAAGAAATTACCATTAACATGCTACTGTTTTTCATAGAGTGGCAAAAAGATACTCCCTCCGTATCAGAAAATTAGCCACTTTTGGTTTTCAGCATTTAATCTACGATTTTTTCTTACAACATTTTGACATGTAAATTGTACAAGTTTATGTTCAAATAAAAATTTAATGTGTCTAGTTTCTAAATATACTTTTCAAGAATTTTTATAACAAATTATTCTTAATGAAAATTTGAGTCAAAGACAAGCACAAAAGGAAAATGAGATTAATTTTGTGGGAC
This sequence comes from Daphne laureola, assembly GCA_038382905.1. Classification (NCBI taxonomy): domain Eukaryota; kingdom Viridiplantae; phylum Streptophyta; class Magnoliopsida; order Malvales; family Thymelaeaceae; genus Daphne; species Daphne laureola. The sequence continues at coordinate 13,816 of JBBYHH010078481.1, forward strand.
GGAGGCAGTAAAAAACTTTCTGGTGTTATATACATTAATATGTTGGATGTTTTTACTTTGTTCAATTATGCTGGAGCCTGGAGACTTGCAGCTTGAGCTTGTTCGTGCTGCTCCATTTGATCTTTAGTGTATTATCTGAAAAACACACCAAAATAGAATAGTAGGCCAGAAGACTGGTCATGTTCATTGAGTTCTTGTTGATTTTTTTTTTTTTGGTTTGTCAAAGTTCCATATAAGGAAAAATATAGAGCAATGTCGATTAGTGTGTCCTCTGTACCCTCTTTATTATCCAAAGCTATTTCTGCAGTGTTTTATCTACCTATAAGTTCTAACAAGACAAGCTGTTATTGCTGTAGAACAGTCCGAGGAAGACATGTTTATGGCATCTTTGATCTGCAACATTGGACCTGACTGTCAGAAACTTTTAGTCTGTAAAATGGAGTTGGACTGCGTGAGGATGCTACACTTTGATACAGAGGTAGGTCTAAATGGTACTCCGCACTGTTTTCAGTCATTCTAGTTGAAGTGATGCATTTTCACCTACTTTCCTAAAGGCATAAACCCAATCAGCACATGCACTGGACTGTTTCCTCTAATGCACCAACTGAAATATAGTTGGAAGTTGTTGAATTTGGAAATAACTTTTCACCTAGTACATCGGATCTTCCGTAAATCAGGCAGTTCAATGTATTATGCTTTTAAGATTTATCTTTATGTTTTTGCTAAAATTTCTTTTGTATTCCTCTTTCCCTAAACAATCTTTTCAATTATTAAAATATGCCCAGTTTTTACTGAAACAATCCTTTTTCTCCCTATCAATTTATCAAGCAATTTGACTACTTTATGGCTTCAGTGAGAGAACTTTAACAGTCTAACTCCTTGGCTTTGATTCTATGAGGCAAGCTCATATTTGAAAATATAATTCAGTTTTATGTCCGGTATTTTAAACGTTATAGGAAACAGGAAACATTGCAGCATTCAGCAGAGCTCCTCGATTTGCATTCAGTTCTGTTCCAACAACTTACTCAATGGGAAAGTCACCATTCCCAGCTCTGGATGAATTCATTGTACACATTGCTACCATCGGAAGTGTTTCAGGTTGTTTACAGTTTATCATTATTCTTTAGTTATTCCTCTGTTTTTCTCTATTCTTGTTTTCAAGATAAACAAGAGGCCAGGTAGAAGATATGATTCTTTTGGGTGTAAAAGCAGTCTAATGACTTAATCTGAGCTATCACGTCAGATTTCTGCCTTGCCTCATATTTTCGATGAATCTCTTCCTGTATCTATGATTTTATCAACTTATTCATTAGCCGTATGCATCAGGGAAAATTCGAAGCTGGTACTGGTTTTCAGAGGATGGATTGATGGTCTACAGTATGTCAAGAAATAGATATTGCGAGCGAATTGGCAGACAGCATAAGAGCAATCATGGTAAAGTCCTTTCCAGTTTCAACAGCTCTTATTGATAAGTTCATGTCTTGCGGTTTTCTCTCTATTTTATTTCATTTACTGAAGTCATTCACCTGCATGCTTTTTGTAGCTAGTCATATGCTATAACTTAGTGCAGCAGCTTAGTAGGTTTGCTTTTATAAGAATTTATGGAATTACTGTTTGGACATTCCATATGTGATACTCCATTAATTTTATACCGATGTAAGTACTTCATTGCAGTTGACACTAATATGCACTTAATTTTATTGCTACAGTGATGTATGTTGTTCATCTACAAATGGCATCATATTATCAGAAATGTTACGATCCAGATTGTAAAGGTGCAACGATCGTTGAACTTCAGTTCACTGCTCGCCAAATTGTCGAACTGCTCTTTGCATGTTAACTCTGACCAATTGTCACGTAGCAGGTTACAGATCACCCTTGAGACAAGTCCCAGAAGACTGTATCCCTGAGTTGTTGCCTTCTTTCGCTTTCCAACAGACGCCTGCTGGAGGAGAGTTGACGACGAGTCATACCGGATACCAATTTCTCGGCAATGATGAGGTTGTGTTTACAGAAAACAACGGAAACGATGGAGGCAGTTCTGGTGAAGATGCCTGGTGGCTTGAAGCTGTGAAACTTGCAGATACAATTGAAAGTGAAGGCACTGAAGATGCACCCGAGAGCCAGCGAGAGAAGTTAGCACCTGAAACGCAGGTTCGCTGATGTTCAGACTTCATACAGACATTGAATGTTGTTATGTTTTCTGTCTTCTCCACACCCGATTCATCCACAACCTTATCAACTTCCGTATTTTATTGCTAGGATATCGCTGACGAGGATGATGACTGGTGGATTGCGGCGGAAAGAGTTGCATCTCAGGTTGAAGTTGAACTGATGCATGTACAGAGTTGATTCAGGTAGGGTAAACTAGCTTTTTGTGCAAGCAGAAGATGCCCTAACGTAGTTGCTTGCTTCACTGTCTCATCAAATATGTGTATATATGGTACTACTAATTTGACTTGTTTCTGTCTACAGCAATAAAGATTAATCCATGTTTATACTCTAGCTCAAACATGTCATTTGGCTCTAATCTTACCAAGCAAATGTAATACTACTTCATAACTTCATACCCAAATGATTTTTTTTTTTTTTCACAAATTTTTAGACATTTAAAACTAAATAATCCCTATCCATACACTAGGGGGCTCC
>JBBYHH010078482.1:0-15426 GCA_038382905.1 Daphne laureola
GAAATCAAACTCAGACGCACTCACACACTCTGTCAAATGGTATGGGAAACGTCTCTCTCTCGCACAGCTGATTCAAATAAACGCGAAAGGAAAGCTACTAAACAGATTTTCAAGATCTGCCTTCGATGTTATGGAAGAATGGAAACTGAAGTGAGAATGAGAAGTTGAGTTGAGTTCCTAACAAGGTACGGTTCACAAACGACGTTCGTCTTTAAACGTTAAACCGAAATACGACGACGTTTCTTTCATCGTGTACAACATAGATCATCTAAAAATGCTGCCGACCCATTCAGCTGGCCTAACATGGGTCGTCCACTGTCATTAGGGCCTCGACATGTGTCGCTGGAGTTAGTGGACAATGAATGGGTACGTAAAACAGCCGCCGACTACTTCATAGGTACCAAATATGACTTGTGATCACTAATTTTGCTCCTCAAAACAGCATTCGATTACTTAATAGGTACCAAATATGGCACGTCGCAACTTAATTGGGTCCTCAAATCAGCCTCACACTATTTAACAGGTACCTAAATATGACTCCATGCCTAACATTATGGGCGGCTTCCAAAAATGCGTCCGATTAAATAACCAACCAGCCAATCCGTCAGTCAGTGGCCACTTTCCAGAAAGTCAACAAAGGTCAAACTGTGCCGGCGGCCTATGTTTGGGGTCCTCAACAAATCCACCGACCTTTATAGTCCATTTATGGACTATAAAAATCGGACAGAACATCATTTTAGGTACCTCAATGTTGGTATCACACAATTTCTGGTATCATAGTGTTCCCAGTGACCATAATAAAGTAAAATTCACTCATTGTTCCAAACTTTTTAATTTATGCAATTCAAACCCTAACATTTTTTTCCCTCCATACTCACCATCTTCTTCAACATGCCATCTCACTTCACACCACCACTGCTCCTCTCACTTCTCCGATACTTCGACGCCACTAGATCGAGTGAGTTCATGGTCGGAAATGAGACGACCATCAGCTGGATTTTGGGCGTATTAAACTGGAAGTAGGAGAGCTTGATCTTCGGAAAGCAAACACGGGATACGGATCGGACTGGAAGTAATACTCTACAGCAAATCTTTATGTTATCCTCCGCCGTGAAAAGCTCCGTCGTCTCCCCCGCCACTCATCCTCTCTGCTTTCCCGTCTATCCTCTCTGCTTTCCCGTCTCGGTTCCGGCTCAGACCGCGTCGGATCTTCCTCCGGAGGTGGATTCAGAGGTCGGAGATGGATCATTGGCGCGCCGTTCGTCGAATCGGTGTACGGTGTGCAGGAGGCCGTCCTGGGCTTCACAGCATCAGTGTTTCTCCGGCATCGCTGGTTAAAATTTGATGAAGTAGAGTTATGAGATTAAATTGTAAAACTTATTAAAGATGAAGGATTAAGTTGTAAAAAAAAAAATTGGTACCTCAAGTACCTCAGATTTTACGGTAGAAGGTCTGAAGAATATACCAAAAGCTTTCTTTTAAAGCTACTGCCATGTTTAGCTTTCTAGTACTCCTCTCCTTACTAAAATTGATACGTTTTTTAAAAAGAAATATTTTTACATTAATTTTATTTTATGAAAAAATGTTAACGAATATTTGAATATTTTACATTTAAGAAATGCTCTACGGCACCTGTTAACAATACTGTTATTTTATTACCCTTTATTTCTTATCCCACTTAAAAAAATTATTTTTATCTTATATGCTTATTCTATATTTTTATCTTTCAGTCAATAATATTTTTTAATTTTAACGTTCAGTTAAATGTATCTTTACTGAAAAAGAAGAAATAATCAATAGTACTAGTTTTTTCTCCTCTGCGTTACGCAGCAGAAAACACTTTAAATACTTGGTGAGGGGAGTAATAAATATGAGAATGAAAAAAATTCATTGAAAATTTTCATTTTTTTGAGAAAGTTTTTGTTTTCTTGAGAGGGGTGGAAGAACCTCTAATCAAACATCTTACGCGTTTCACATATAATAATTGGTCGAAAAATAGAATATCATTTAAGAAATTGTATTAGATATACGTTGAGTTTTGTGACACGATCTATCTCTATGACAAGTAACTTAAATCATAAGGTTTTATCGCTTCGGTCAATATAAATTTTATGTGTTCATCTAGGTCATTGACGTAAGGAAAAAAAAAAAGTTAGATTGTACCTAATTATATTCACCTTAAATGTTTGGGATGAATATGTATATAATATCGAAAATGACACATTTTAAACCAAACCAGTGGAAACATGCATCTAAGAAGAGTTAGTCCTTGTGTATAATTTTGTTCATATAAGCTACCAACATTGAATTAAAAAAATATGACTAAAACATAAAGAATACAAACTTTAGAGAATAAATGTATGAACTAGGTTTTAAAGCTAACACCCACTTTGCGGCGAGAATTTTTTTTAAGTTGAAATAAATTTTTACATGTAGAATACATTTAATTTGGTAGTTATAAAGATAAAACATTAGCATATGTCAATTTGTTATTGCTATTATACATTATTTTGAGCTTTGCAAAATTTTAGATTATACGCGAATTAAAGAGTAAAAATGGATTGAGATGTGCAAAATTTTAGGTTTATACGCGAATTAATGAACAAGAAAAAAACTCTTTATATAATTAATGGATGAGAGTTTAGATTTATTATGAATTAAAGAAAAAGTAGTAGGACTGTTGCAGAATTGTTCGTACAAAAAAACACACAATTATTCGGGAGGTGGGATTTTTAAAAATATTTTAATATAGTGTGAGGATTGTTCATTAGATCAACTTATAAATATTTGAGCATAAAAACATAAAAATAAAGAGGAATAAAAGAGTTATACTCTAAATAAATAAGAAAAACAACAACAAAACATAGAACAAAGGACGTAGATAACATAAAACCCTTCATAAAAAAAAACATAAAATCACTCAGGTCCCCACCAAAATCCATATCAATGAATAATTGTTAAAATTAATTTACAACTATATACACGTATAATTCGATATCTAAAAGGTTTTAGAATATATCTAACATACAAACACTCACATCTAATAAAAACTCAACTATAAATAGTGTAAAATTCCCTACAATTATATAGAGGCTGAAGTGCTCCTATGGCCCCTAAACTTTACAGGTCGGGAGAGTTGCTCCCTGAAAGACAACTCGGTGAGATTAAGCCCCCATTCATATATTTTTGGGCGACAAGAGAAAGGCAATCATGATTTTAAACAGAATGTGGAACAATTTGTGCATTTAATTTTTTAATTTGTTTTGACTCAAAATATTAGATATTTTTCTAAATTACTTCTAAAAATATTTTTATAAACTATAAATAAGAATTTATTATCTTTATAGAATTCATTCAAATTTCTATATCAAAATATGAAGTCATATTTTTATATAATAATCAAATTTCTAAAAATATAGACATCATTTTTTATAGTTTATCAATTTTATTATAATTTATTAAATTTCTATATCAAAATATTGTCTTCCATTTTTTATGATTGAGAAATAGGACTCCATTCGTTCCAAATTATTTGATATGCTTGACGTTTGGTTCCTGGGTTGACTCTATTTTTCCTAAAATCTATTTGTTCTAAATTTTTTTTTTTAAATATACTCCCTTCGTCCCTTATTAGTTACATATATTTAACTTTTAGCATTATCTTTTACTCAAACTTTTATAAAGAATAAATTTTTAGAAATTTTTAAAATATATATATATATAGATAAATTTTTAAAATTTCAAAATATATTTATTTTAAAATATTTTAATAGATTCTTCATTATAAAATATTGAGTCAAATACATATTTAAAAGTCTACATGTGCGAAAGGAGTATATATTTAGAATCTACATATTTTCAGTTACAATTTATATATATTTTTTTTTTAAATGTAAACAAATTTTTTTTTTTAAATAGATCAACCTATGACTCAAAAATCAAACATATAAAAAAAATTGAAAAGAATGAGTATTTTAACAATGAACGTTGAAGTGCTTCGAGTATTTAACAATGAAAGTTGACACGTGTGACAAGTTAGCATTAGGGGTCAAGTCAACCCAAAAAAATTATGATTGAGGGCTTAATCTCCCTGAGTTTTCTTTGAGGGGGTAACTCGCCCGAACTGTAACGTTTGAGGGCTATAGGAGCACTTCAGCCATAAAGCCTCTTATGCTTAAAAAAATGGATAGCGCCCAAATGATGCAAGCCTGGCAAGGGAACAGTCAAGCGCTCAAACTACTTCAAATCTTTCAAACGAGTTCCTAAACTTTATATTGTTGCTACTCAATCTTTCAACTACGAGTACTTTTTGTTTTTTTGGTAAACTCATGGACATTAAATCAGAGATGAAAATAAATTTGATAGTAACGACCACTAAACAAAGGCTTATTTTATCCCATGTCTCGTCTGATCATGAGATGTATATGTATGGTGTGTTTGTGTATAGTCCGTCATAACCTTTGATAGCTGCATTTGCTTTGTAAAAATCAATTTTTTGTGCTACTATCTTGCCCTTTAGCATGAATGCCATATGGCGATCTCACATCACGTCGTTGCTTCTCCTCAGACAGAACTCTGGCGAGTTTTACAAGCGCCTCCTCGTTCGTCTCTCGACCCGCATGCTCAAAATGTCCCGTCTCCAAATTAACCCTGGACACCCGACTCTTGAGCAGCTGCTCCCCAACTTTCACCAGATTCTCCAGATTCTCTTCAGTCGATACATCCACCGACGAGACCTTGCCAGTCAATGTATCGTCCTGGATCCTGAGGTAGCTGTCGTGGGAATGCAAAGCCTGGAAGACGGTGGCAAGGTGGAAGTCCACCATGTCGCTACTGGCCTGCATGAAAATGTCGACCAGAGGAGTCGAGCGCTCACTTGTGAGCCAGCCAAGAAGCCCCCACTTGGCCGCATGGTGCGCGTTGTACTTTTCCTCGCATTTTGGAGCTCCCGTGCCCAGGGAGATCACCAGAAACCTCGTGTAGTCTGCCGGCTTTATCGAGTAAAAGTCTTTGTTTCCGCTGTGGATTTCTTTCGTCACCTCGCTTATTGCAACCAATGTCTGAAATTAATTATTACAGTATATGATCAGACATTAGTCTAGATTTGTCATCCCCAAATCCCCCATCTCCTTTTTGTCCCCCATTCCATTATATTTTATTAATGCGTTAATCAATCAAGGGTGTCAACAAAATATAATGGAGACAGGGGAATTCGGGGGCAATTCATATATTAGATCCAAACTCAATGAGACATATGTATATTGATGATCAGATATGTACGTGTGCCTACCGGATTGTTGGCTGCAACTCCGCCGTCGATGAGATGGAACTCTCGGACACGATCGGAGAAAGGGTCTTGGGTTTGGAAGTTGTGCGGGGGGAGATAAGTTGGGGCGGCAGAGGTGGAGATGCAAATGTCGGCGAGGGAAGCGTCGAGGCATGGATTTGAATCCAACTGGTAACTAGAGAAAATCACTGGTTGGAGTTGCTTGATGTCAAAAGTTGGAATGACAACATTGGTTAATGTCTGGTGAAGCTTTGTGTCGCCAAGTTTTTCCCTCACCACTTGGTGCAGATACTCGCCGTCGTACTTTGGTCCCTTGATTGCTTTCACCAAGTTCGTCGCTGGAGCAAATGCACTACTGTATAGTATAGATATGTTAATGAGAAATTTAAGTAAGAGAATGTTCAAAGTGATTATCGATACTCCTATATATATATATGAAATGGTTTGATTATATATGTAGTACTGACCGGTCCTGAGGAAAGATTTTTGGGCAGTGCTCAAGGTAGAAATCTTTGATGTCTTTGGCGGCGAAGAGAGGGCGGTTGTCGTGGTTGGGGGTGGTTAGCATGGCGGTGACAAGACCACCGGTGCTTGTTCCTGCGATGACATCAAAATAATCAGCCAGCCTTGCTTCCTCACCATCCAGCTCCTGAAGTTGAGACTCGAGGAAAGCAAGTATAGTCCCAGGAATGATTCCTCTGACACCGCCGCCGTCGATGCTGAGAATGGTGATCAAGTGGCCGTAAGTTGGGGGCTGAAGTGGTGATTTTGGGCTGTCCATGTACAGCTTACTCTTGGAATAAGGCAATTTGAGTGAAGACATTTTGGAGAACGAATGAATGAATGGAATTAATTAACAAGGCTAAGCTAACTAGTAATTAAATTGGAGATGAGGTTGAATATCCCTCTTGTGTGGTTCTGTTTATTTATAGATGGAAGATTTCTCATGGACATGGTACCTTCTTGAGGATAATTGACTAGTCTCTATACATCAAAAATCCCAGTCTTTAATTTGGCCAACATTTTGAATATTCAGCTTTACCAAACATTTATATATGCATCTTTGAATTTCTCAAGACTGCTTAACGTACCGTGGAGGAGGAATTTTGTTATACTGACTTAGTCAATTACTCCAATTGATATATACCGTATATATTTATTCAATAAATTAAAGATGAAACAATTGATTTTGAGGTGAATTATACAAGTATTGAAGATTTGAGAACATTTTGAATCATAACACGTAATCGTGTTTTCCACAAAATTTGGGAAATTAAAGCTAGGTAGCGGAGGATGACGAAACATCCGGCTGCTATGTCCAAGCCATTTGCTGAAAAGTCCTGTGAAAGAGACGGATGGATGTATGCAACTATATTGATGAATACGTACGTACCCAACGAAATTAATAGCTAGCCACCAATCGCTAGCGTACCCAATAACTTGCAACAAAAGATATGAGAACAAGATAAGGTTGGAACTTTTCGTGGAAAGCTGTACGTTGTTGCATTTGCTGGTTCATGCATAAGAGAAAAGTCGATCGGGATGAAGGATTTACTCGTCACTAACTAGACCAATTCAATTCAAAAGTCCACGTCTGCCTTCACTTTTCTAACCCTCCATGAAATAAGAATAAGGGTCTTTCTAGGTACCAATAATTAATGCAAGAGTTCAAACAGCCCAATTGAACTTGTTAAATAGAGAGTTTGAGATATTGGAGATGAAGAATGGCGAGTTTCTCACAGAATACATAGACAGGGTGATGACAGTGGCAAATAATATGAGAAATCTAGGGAAAACAATGACAGATGTGAAGGTAGTTGAAAAGATTCTCAAAACTCTCACTGAAAAATTCAATTACATAGTGTGCTCGATTGAGGAATCAAAAAATACAAGCAAACTCTCAATTGATGAACTTCAAAGCTCACTACTTCTCCATGAACAAAAAATCAAATCCAAAGAAGGAGAGGAGCAACTGTTAAGAACATCTGATGATAGATTTGGAGGAAGATGGAGAGGAAGAGGAGGTTTTAGAGGAAGAGGACGAGGAGGAGGAAGTGGTTACTTTCCAAGGGTTAATGTGGAGTGCTATAGGTGTCATAAAATGGAACACTACCAAAGTGAGTGCAATGACCAATTTAAAGAAGCAAACTATGTTGAGCATGAGAATAAAGATGAGATGTTGTTAATGACTCGAGAGAGGAAGAACAATATTGAGAGTGAATGGTTCTTGGATTCTGGATGCTCAAATCATATGTGTGGATATAATTGGATGTTTGATACCATGAAGAAGTTCAGACATTCAATTAAGCTGGGTAATGATTGTAAGTTGGATGTTACAGGTAAAGGCACTGTCAAAATCATGTTTGATGGAATTTACTTTGCCCTATCAAACGTCTATTACATTCCTGATCTTAAGAGCAATTTATTGAGTCTGGGGCAGCTCTTGGAAAAGAACCTGACTATTACATTCAAGAATGAAGCATGCAGGGTTTTTCACAATGACAAAGGACTAATCATGAGATCATTCATGAAGACCAATAGGATATTCACTATGGCAGGGAAGATTGTTATGAGAAAGGAGGATGCTGTGAATGGGAAGTGTCCAAACTTCCACACCAGAATTATCTCATTTGTGGCAGAGGAGGTATGGACATCTCAACTACAAGGGTATGGAGGCATTGCAAAAGGGAAAAATGGTTGAAGGCTTGCCGATTATAACACATACAAATGAAACATGCACAAAATGTTTAAAGGGGAAACATCACAGAAGTTCTATTCCTAAGAAAAACACCTGGAGGGCAGAAGAGAAGATGGAACTGATCCACTCAGACATTTGTGGACCAATCTCCCCACAAACCAACAGTAACAAAAGGTATATCCTTTATTTTATTGACGACTTTACTAGGAAGGGATGAAACTATTTGTTGTCTGAAAAGTCAGAAGCTTTTGACTACTTCAAAAGATTCAGAGCCCTAGTTGAGAAAGATTCAGGAGTGCCTATCAAGTGCTTAAGAACTGACAAAGGAAGAGAGTTCACCTCAGGTGAGTTCAGCACTTACTGTGAGATTGCTGGGATTAAGAGACAACTTACTGTGATGAATATGGTTAGGTCTATCTTGGTAGATAAACATCTACCAAAATATTTGTGGGGTGAGGTAGTGCAATGGGCATTCTATGTCCTTAACAGAAGTCCTACAGTTGCTGCAAAGGACAAAACCCCTCATGAGTCATGGTCTGGTCAAAAACCATCTGTGCAACACTTCAGAATTTTTGTGTGCATTGCACATGCAAACATTCCTAATGTAAGAAGGGTCAAGTTAGATGACAAGAGTGTGAAAACTATCTTGATTGGAGTAAGCACAAAGTCTAAGGGATACAAATTATTTGATCCTGTGAAGAAAATAGTAATAGTAAGAAGAGATTTTGTATTTGAAGAAGAAGAAAAATGGGATTAGGACAATTCCTATGAGAGTCAAATAAGAATGAATCTGGATTGGGGAGACACAGAGATGGAATAGGATGAACCAATTGCTGATGAAGAAGCAATAGGTGAATTGCTAGCAAATGATTTGCAAGAGGATAATGGTTCACCTGTTCAACAAGGCAGGGAAGGCAGACAAAGAAATGCTCCATCATGGATGAAGGATTATGTAAACCCTGAAGATGTACCTTCTGATGATGAGGTCAATTTCTCTATTAATGAAATAACATTTATAACCTTAACGGAAGATCTCATCAGGTATGAACAAGCTTCACAACATTTAAAATGGAGAGAAGCTATGAATCAAGAATTGATTCAATTAAGAAAAATCAGACTTGGTCATTGTGCATTCTACCAGAGGGAGCAAAGAAGATTGGAGTTAAGTGGGTTTACAAGACAAAATTCAATGAAAAAGGGGGAGTTGATAAATTCAAAACAAGGTTAGTAGAAAAAGGTTATTCACAGCAAGAAGGTATGGATTTTACTGAAGTATTTGCACCAGTTGCAAGGCTAGATACGGTTAGGATGATTTTGGCTCTTGCTGCAAAAAAAGGTTGGAATGTGAGGCAACTTGATGTTAAATCTTCTTTCTTGTATGGATAAATTCAAGAAGATGTGTATGTGGAGCAACCTAAGGGTTATATAGTTTTAGGGAAGGAAAATCAGGTGTATAAATTGCACAAAGCACTTTATGGGCTCAAACAGGCACCTAGAGCTTGGTTCTCACGGATTGAAGGCTATTTTGTGAAAGAAGGTTTTCAGAAGTGTGGTTTTGAGCAGACATTATTTACAAAGATGAACAAAGAAGGCAAGCTCTTAATTGTAAGTGTGTATGTTGATGACTTGATTTACATAGGGAGTGATAGTCAAATGATGAGACTCTTCAAAGAGTCTATGGAGAAATAATTTGATATGTCTGATTTGGGCAGCATGAGATACTTTCTAGGGATAGAAGTTACAGAAAATCAGAATGAAATCACTATTTGTCAAAGGAAGTATGCCTTGAATGTGTTGAAAAGGTTTAAAATGCTGGACTGCAGACCTGTACAAACGCTTATTGTCCTAGGAACAAGAGTGGACAAGGATGAAGAAGGAAAGAGGATTGATGAGACTGGATACAAGCAGATGGTGGGAAGTCTTATGTATCTAACAACAACTAGACCAGATATCATGTTCTCAGTCTGTTTGATTAGCAGGTATATGGCTAGTCCAATTGAGTTACATCTACAAACAGCCAAGAAGATCCTAAGGTACATAAGAGGAACTGTCAACCTTGAAATACACTATAAGAGAATGAATGAAGACAAGTGTTACTAGTGTTCTCTGATAGTGATTATGCAGGGGACTTCAATGACAGAAAAAGTACAAGTGGGTACTTATTCATGCTCAATTCAGGAGCAATTGCTTGGAGCTCCAAGAAGCAACCAATTGTAACACTCTCCACAACAGAGGCAAAGTTTGTTCCAGCATCCGTGTGTGCTTGTCAAGTAGTTTGGGTGAAGAGAATCCTAAATGAGCTGTATGAAGATGACATGGTAGGGTGTCTACAGATTATGTGTGATAACAACTCAACACTGAAGCTCTCAAGGAATCCAGTGATGCATGGGAGAAGCAAACACATTGATGTTCATTTTCACTTTCTGAGGAACCTGTCAAAGAATGGTGAGATAGAGCTAGTGTATTGTAGGAGTGAGGATCAGCTGGCGGATTTAATGACAAAGGCACTTAAGGTTGAAACCTTTCTGAGACTAAGGTCTCTAATGGGAATTGAACCTGTTAGTGGATAAACTAACTGTAAACCACAATTAGTTTAAGGGAAGGAATGTTAGTAGTAGTTAATCAGACTATAATATAGCTAGTTCCAGTTGTTGCTTGTACTACAAGTCAACTTATCTATCCTAGTTCTAATAGGTTGTTTAGAGCATTATAGGCTCAGTTTGCTTCTATGTTATTCTTATCAATATCTCTTAGTTAGTATTCATTTAGGACTCAACTACATGTACTATTTATAAGCTTCCCTTTTAAGTAAAGACTAGTTTTGGCTTGGCATTAGTGTTCAAGTTCTTTCTTAAACCTAACAGTTATGGGATAAGATATATGTTCAAATTGATAAAGGTGCCATAAATGTTTGAGCATGTTTAACTTTATAATCCTTGTTTTTTTGTATTTTTCTCACTAATTTTGGTCCCATCTCTATCTTTTTCCGAGTATATCGTATTCCGTGAACTATAACATGAAGAAAAAAAGGATTAAACTTACCTACAGTTAATAGCATGCTTATAAGGACCGGACTGGACCAGACGGTTCAACCGGTCGAACTGTGAACCGTCTTCCTTTTCAGTTCCAATTCCGATTTTTGAGAAGTGAAAACTGGATAAAATCGATAAAAACCAATGAAAACCGCTAAAACCATTGAACTGTAAATCATATCGAAGCGTGGTTCACTACAGATTAAAGAAAAATAAGAGAAAAAATCATCATTAATGTCCAACACCAGACCAGTGGATTTAGCCGGAAGCCTCATTTATTTGCACTTTTAATTAAATTGAAGAGAAGATGGAAATAAGATCAAAGAAATATCTAAAAACATCAACCACAATTGAAGCCTCATCCATCTATCGATTAAACTAAAGAAAGGATGTGAAAAGGAGATAAGTTTACAATTTCTGAAGAAGAACAGAGAAAGACCAGAGCTAGAAGTACAAAGCATGCGGCGGCTAGCTGTAATATAGGTAAGATTTAGGGTTTTGTTTACTAATTACAAAATAGCCACCAACCTTTTTTCTCTTATACACATTAACCCTTATACTCTTTATACGTTTTACCTTCACCCCATTTGTCTTTCATACAGCAATAACATCCCTCCCTCATCTGTAGAATGCATTAATATGTTATAAGTAAAACTTTTTATGATTAATTTTTTAAGTTGAGCATTTGCTATTATATATATACGGTCCAATCATTGGTTCAAATAGACTGATTAAATATTAAACCATTAATTTTACGACCTTGATTAATAGAGACCGTAGTGGAGTTGCACTTTTGACATGCCAGTATTAAAATCACAAAAATCAATTTATATGTTAATGTGTTTAACATCCAAGACCACAGCTGCCTCCATTAACCGGAGTCCGGAGGTAAGTTGAATCCAGAAAAAAACAACGTCACGAACTAATTGGCATGAATCCGATTTTCCAAACAAAAACTGAAAGAGTTTTAATCAATTGGCATGAATTTAAATGAAATCAAGCACATATTCCAATAATCCAATTTCAAAATATTAATGGTAACATCCACTTAGTTTCTGTAAATTGTTTAATTAAAATCTTTGATAAAAAACGTTACGGGAAGAAAAATTATGTAGCCCACTTACGCTTCCATTTCTCTAATTTGTTCCGGTGTGTGACGGTGGTATTTCTTCCTCTTCTTTCTCTTGTTCTTGTCTCCGCCGTCATCTCCATCTTCATCATCCTCCATATGCTTTCCACCGCCGTCAATGTCTTCCGACCGTGATCTCACCGGACCAGAGTTTTCGCTGCTCATCTCCACCGTCTCCTCCCTTCTTATCCCTCCCCTGCTGCCTTCATCCCCCACCTCCACACTCGCCGCCTCTCCCGTGGTCCCCGCTCCCCGGAATATCCCTGCCTGTACCCACAATCGAATTAATAAACGAACATTAGGGCTACGAAAAAGGTGCAAAAAGAAGAAATATTGAACGTTGAAGGACTTGAAATGGGAAACGCTTACAAGGGTGAGGGAGAGAGCAGGTGAAGCGAAGAAGTCTTTGGTGGGTGGATTATTGGACATGTCGACGCCCATTGGCAAGGATTGGTGTTGGTGTTACTAACAGAATTTATTCACGCTTATCATAAAAAAAAAAAAAAAAACCTTTATGAAAATAAATAACAATAATGGGAAGATGGAATGAATTGATACGGGACTTGTTGATTTAAGGAGATGAAAACAAAAATGTAAGATTTTTGTTTAATTTCATTGGTGGCGTTGATAAGAAATTGGTGCTGTTAAAGGCTGGTAGGAGTTGACTGTTAGATATTTCATGGGGTTGGAGATGAGAAAACTCAACTAACTTTTGGCTGTTACAATGTTTATATGTTTAAACTGTTTTTTCAGTTTTAAAACAAGGTGTCGCATATATATGTGGCTATATTACTAAGATAGTTTTCAGAATTTTTTTATCTAAACAAATTTCCAAAAATTCCCAAATCTCAACACACATGACATCCTTAACTCCATCAATATTTTCATCAATTAATCACTACTTTTTGGTGCCAAAGAGTTGTGAATTTTTCTTTACAACTTACAATAAAAATGAGACTAACTATTTGGAATAAAAGTAATATTGAATCACATTTTCTTCAAATTTCATCACCTTACAACTTTTACCCATCATTCAAAACACCAAAAACAATTCTCATTTTTTTTCCTTATCTCATATCAACATAGCCTAATACTTCGTCGCATTAATATTTGTGGCTTCAAGAAGAATGAGGATTGTTTATAAAAAAAATTCTCAAGCTTTTAAAAATATGTTTATAAACCTTTTTTTCTAAGAAAGAGGATTGTATTACTTGAAGAAAGTAGTACAAAGCTAAAAACGCTATCCAATCTCTACATATAAGTGGCAGGCACACCTATCAATAGATAAGAAATAAATAAAATAAGCAAGAAATCCCGAATAATAGAGACACAATATAGCTACCTAAACTTCTCAAGAGACGAAAAGAAATAACAATGCTATTAAAGAAAAGTTAGGCATACAACCACCCTCGGAGAAGATGAACGTGACCAATATTGCTTTCAAATAGAATTAGAGACCACTCACCAGAGGAGTGCCCGACCAACTCTCAGTCTAGCCCACAATACCACCCCACAACATACTCAAGATAGTAAGTGGCAAGACACAACTTACTCAAAACTAAAATACACCATCACTTTGCATTGATACGTGTAGTTCCATCTGAGCGAGAGAGACCTCCAACACTACCCATAGACCAACCGATCATACATCAATTGAGGCATTATCATGGGTTCCTAACCGCCCACATACTCACTAGGAGAACCAAAATTACCTAAGGGAAAAAACAAATCATGGAATTAGGCAGGACGAGCCCCTGCTCAACCTTACCAAAACAACTTTGCCCATGTACACTAACATCTTCTTCCTATCCCTTGAGCGACCCACTCCCTAAAATCGTTCGGTACCACAAAACAAATTCTGCCATACTCCAATACCCGTAACCTGTTTGCCCTTACCGAGGGAATCAACTCGCTTAAGACCGCGATAGCAAGTGGAAGCAAGGGCACCAATGGCCGACTCCGGAGACAGACCATGATCAAATGACAGCAACACCAAAGCCTTTGAGAGGCCTTCCATAGAAGCATCGGGAGTGGTCCCGTCCACCAGCACTGGCAATGCACGAAAAAACACCAAGCTAGCGAGCCATTGAATCAAAACATGCATCACTGCCAATAAAAAATCAGTGAAACCATCCACACTAGACCACAAAACGCTGGTGAAGGTGCCACAAAACCTCCTTGCAACACCCGAGCGTACGAAAGAGATGAACCATTAATCCGTACCACTCGACTTAATCCAGCGATCAGGCGAGATGCTAAGGGATTAAATGAACCAGGTGGGCTCGGGAAGGACACATCAAACTGTTGACTTTATAGCTCTCCAAGTAAAAGGTTTTGATGATAAAAAAAATCTTAGAGTCATTTTGTAAAGATTTTAAAAGATCAAGTATTGGTTAGTTATTCTACAAATCTTATATACTTGATTGATCATTTATCCAAACCTTAGGCAGTTTTCAGACGAAGTCCTTGGAGGCTCCAATTTATTTAATTAAATATTTAATTAAAAGATAAATGATTAAAAGAGGTGGAGATTTTGTAGGAGTTTGAAACAGATCAAACTATCATGTCTGTTATCTCTCTTCCTACCTCTTATCAAGCGCCGTTCTTCAACCCTAATTGTTATAGAATTATTGCTGGCATATTTGTGTTTATTTCTACTCAGGTTGAAGGATTAATATCAAGAAAATTGATATTATTCGAATGTTTTTTGAATCAGTGGTGATGTGGCTCAACGTGTTGAGTGAAACTTGGAGTTCCCGTTCCTTACTTCTCTCAACGTCTCAATCCATTTCAGCAGATCTCTGAACGAGTCAAGAACGCTCCAACTTTCAAATTAAGTCTTCCTTGAAGTCCATACTCTATATAATCATCAAGACATCAAAAACTTAGAGAGACTGACTGTCTACAACACTTTGAGAGAGAGAGTGTTAGGTTTTTGGTGTGCCTCATGAAAACCATTAGGTTGTTGGTTAGCCTCTTGAAAACTAGCATTTAGGCTCTCTTGTTGCCTCAGGAAACCAGGAAATTAGGTTGCTGGTTAGCCTCGGGAAAACTAGCATTTAGGCTCACTAGTTGCCTCAGGAAAACTAGGTTGTAAGCTATTTTTAAGAATAATGGAGACAACTCTCAGGTGAAAGCTTGAGGAGAGGATGTAGGTCTTTCAGACCAAACCTCTATAAATGGTTATATGTATACATGTTGCATGTGACTTTCATATATTTTTCATTCATAATTATCATGTGTTATATGTATACATGTTGCATGTGGTTTTATATTTCAT
>JBBYHH010078703.1:0-15422 GCA_038382905.1 Daphne laureola
CAGAGCATCATACTGGCTCGTAAGATCATCCTTACGCTACCTAAGAGCATCATGAGGAGCGCATCATAATGCTTTTTAGGGGGCACCATATTATTATCCGGGAACATCGTAATACTTTGTGGGAGCATCATATTTCTATGACATCAGAAGCATTATATTACTAGTTAGTCGCATCATAATTCTTTGGGGAGCATCATATTGCATTAAGAGCATCATAATTCTATAGTAGAGCATCAAAATACTACAGGGACAAATTGAAGCATGATGTTACCCTGATGAGTGCATCATGATATTAGTTGAGAACATCATATTCCTACGAGATATTCATCATTAATTTTGGTTAAAAAATTAATCATTGTAGGTTGTAGAATGAAATCTTTGGATTATAATAGTGAGTAAGAGGGCATCATAATGTGCGTTTAGAGCATCATAATGGGTCGAGAGAACATCATTCTGCCATTAAAGAGCATCATTTTCGGCGGTTGAACCCAATGCGCCGTGGCCGGCGGTTTCTTCATCGGAGAAAGGGGGAGCCGTCAGCTGTTTTGTTATGTTCGCGCGAGAAAGGTAGATCAATCGGCTGATTTGCTTTTCGATTCTGTTTCAACGCTAGGAAGGAAGGTGGGATCGACGAAATCTTACTTCCGGATTTCACAGCGATAAATACGGCGTGTTTGTTGAGCCGTGTTTATCCTTCTCTTTCTATTTATATCTCTAGAGGTATACAGAATGTGTCATTGACACACCCTATCCACACTCAATATTTTATTCTCTTAAACATTTAGATGCGTATCCTAAAGCATTTAGTTGCGCACCCTAAAGTGACTCAATTATTAATCGGATAAAATTGAATGTAAATATTGATATAGTTATACCAGCCGTTATAGTACTAGTGACGGGCCAGAAATTTTACTATATGGGACACACAATTTCTTTCTTTATCTCCTGAAGCTTGTCTTTTGTTTTTCTAAAAAAATCGTATAATTTAAAAAAATTCACATTATATACCCATATAGTTTCAATAACTTTAATATAAAAATTATTTATAATAACAAGTAAAAGTTATTAAAATAAATGTCGTTGAGAGGAGGGTTAAGGTGTTATATTAGATAGTAATAATATTTAATAATTAATTAATTAAATTTGAACTAAATAAATAAATAAATATTTTACTTTTTTTTTTGTTCAAAAGACTATGATATGATATTTAATAAAATTCTAACACTCTAATTTGTTATGGGGAAAATAATTTATTTTATTTAATTGTTTAAGACTAATTCTTAATAGTTTATCAGAACTTTAAAACTTGAAAAGACATGAGGAGCAGATCAAGGAGTCGCCGGTGAAACGACCGGCAAGGGGACGTGCGAAGACTGATCTGGCGACGGAGGGATGAGGACAAAAGACGAAATCAGAGCAGGGGAAAACCATCGGCCGTGAGATTCATTCGAAGCACCAACAGAGGGATTTCGAGTTTCTTCTTCTCGGACTTCAAAGAAGACTAGAGCATGGAGGAGATGTGGCGAGAGTTTCGACTCTTCGGTAATGTGGTGGATATCTACATTCCTAAAAAGCGAACCAAAGATGGGAAGAAGTTTGGTTTTGTAAAATTCAAGGGAGTTAACGATGTCAGAAAGCTTGAGCGCGAGTTACAAGAAGTGAAGGTCAGTGATGCCGATCTACAGATTAACGCGTCAAGATTTGGAAGAGATGGCACCAAGGTTAGTAAGGAAACAGATAAGGCTGGGATGAACATTAACAGGGCTGGGGAAAAGGCACACCCAAGAGGTTGGGCAAAAGACTTCCCAACAATCATCCTCAAATCCTTGACAAAGATTATGCAGAGTGAACATGGGGATAAGCATGGCGAGAAGTTGAAGAACACTGTGATTAAAATACAGCCAAGAAGAATGGAGAAGAGAAATGGCTAGATAGATGTGCAATTGGAGTAGCCAAATTGGTGGGACTAATCGAAAATATTAATCAGTTGCTCAATGAAGAAGGTTTTGCCATGTGTGAAGGCAAATACATGGGGGGCTTGTCTGTCTTGCTGGAATGCTCATCGAAACACAAACTGGAGAAGTACAAGCAGAAGGTAAAGGAGAACTTGCAAAATGGTTTGATTGGATCAAACCATGGGTGGTGGCTGGTAAAAATCACGAGACAGGAAGAATAGTGTGGCTAAATATGGCAGGAATGCCACTGATCGCATGGTCGTGCAACACTTTCGGGACAATTGTTATGCGGTGGGGAAGAGTGCTTGAGGTCGAATCTACAGCAGATCAAAAGGAGCAAATCTGTATCGGCAGGGCATGTGTTCTTGTTGACAAGTGGTTTCATATTGATCAGTTTATCAGTGTTGAATTTGAAGGGAGTCTGTACCAAATCAGGGTTTCGGAAGATCTAAAAGCAGGGGAAGAATTCGGTATCAGGAAAGTACAAGACTTAGAAGCGGAGGATGATATGTCCGACAACGCCGTTGTGAATTATGTAAACTCCGATGATTCAATAACCCCCGGCGACGGCGACGGCGACGATGTTGAACAACTGAGATTCGAGGAGACGCCCAATCTGGAAATTCAGTTGGGAGAAAAGGAGATGACGTTCCAATGCCCCCAACGGTTAAGATGGTGAATCTGGTCAATGTTATTAATGAACAATTTAATAAAGAAATGAGATGTGGCATTGATTTTTCAATTAACCCAGAGACTGAGGGGAGCCAGGTGGTACCAGATTCATTGGAGGATGGAGAAATTGGGCCCAATGCGTTTGGCCCGCTAAGTGAGGCTGAAGTGGTTTTGGACTCATTGGAAGTGGTAGATGCTGGGCTTGGGGGACCTGAACTATTTGGTCTGGTAAAAGTCAATGGAAAATCACAAGGTGGCCATAGTAAACGCAGGTAGTTGTTAAATAAGGATGCAAGTATTATGGGGGGCCTAGAGGAGCACTTAGACAACACGGATATGTTTAACTTCCATTCCTAGTCCAAATCAAATAGCAACAACCAATGAGATATGGCAGTAAACAAGGAAAAGTTTCGATTCGAGCAGGAAAGGAGTGAATCTGATGATGTTGAGAAGAGATCTATCTTTGAGATTCCAGAAATTGTAAGATCGACACAAATTGATACGCGTGGCAGAGAAATGAAGGAGTATTTCTTTGGCTCTACAAATGAAAAGTTGAAGAAATTTTCTGGGGCTGTAGCGACGGCAGCGTTACAAGTAGAGGACTATGATGCAAGACTTATCTCGGCGACATTACAGATTCCACTGGAGGAAGGGAGTCAAAGGGCAATTGAATTTTACACCTCACGAAGGCTGAGATTGGACTTAAATAGTCAAAGAATAGAAGTAGATCAGTGGGCGGTCTACCGACAAGAGTGCAATTGGATCTAAATCATGCAGCTACGCCCTCGTATTCAGAGGACGACTCATTTGGCTTGAACAGATTATGTAATAAGGGTGAATTAGTTGGATTCCTGTTTCAGAAAGAGAAGGATACACGTATGAGGGATGTTCAGTTTGGTGTTGATAAAGGTATTTAATGAAGATATTTTCGTTCAATGTCAGAGGACTAGGGGGATCACAAAATCCGGTCACTCAGAGAGATTAATTATAGCAAAGGAGGAGATAGCGTTCATGGCCCTCCAGGAAACTATTCTTCATGAGGAACCAGATGTCATTTTGAATAATGTTTGACATCATAGTAAGTTCGAGTTTGTGTCAGTATAGGCCGTTGGGAGATCAGGAGATATGATATGTTCTTGGAATTCGGTGATTATCAAGGTGGATGAAACAATTTACGGGGCTGGTTTCATTGGGGTTAAGGGCAAGTGGTGGAATCACGAACCCGACTTCTTAGTCGTGAATATATATGGTTCTCAAGATGCAATCAGCAAAAGAGCATTATGAAATGAACTAACAACCTTGCTAAATGCATTTGGAGGAGTTGTATGTCTAATGGGGGATTACAATGTTGTGCGGACAACTTCAGAAAGAAAAGGGTCATCTTTCAAATCAGATATGACTAAAGATTTTAATGAATTCATTTATCCTAATGATTTGATTGATGCTAAATTAGGTCAAGGCAAGTACACTTGGGTAGATCCAGGGGGAATCAAATTTAGTAAATTGGATCGGTTTTTGTATAACTGGTGGTTTGAAGAAGAATGGAAGTCTCTGTCAGCGATTGTACTTGACCGATTGATTTCAGATCATTGTCTGATCCTTCTGAAATCGGAGGTAATCAATTATGGACCGAAACCGTTTAAGTTCTATGACTACTAGAGGGACAAAGAAGAATACAATGAGATTTTGGAACAAGCATGGGCATCAATGAATATATCAGGCGCACTTGGTTATGTATTGAAACAAAAGTTACGACACTTGAAGGCAAAATTTAAAAAGTGGAGAGCGTCAAAAAAATCAAATGAAGTGATTGTGGAAACATATAAAAAGGAGATGAACGACATGGAAATTGTACCATAAGAGAGAGACCTCCAACAGGAAGGGGAATTGGAAAAACTGAAGGAGGTGAAAACAAACTTCTTCAAGGCTCTTAGTACTCGTTCCAAGGAATTGAAACAACAGGAAAGAGTGAAATGGGCATACGATGGTGATGATAACACTCGATATTATCATGGGGTCATTAATGGAAGGAAAACAAATAAGATACATGGGATACATGTCAATGGTAATTGGGTGGTCGAGCCAAGCTTGCTTAAGGAAGTTGCCTTTGAGCATTTTAAGAGCAGCTTTGGAGAACAAGATATAAATTGACCAGTGTTCAGAAGCAACAAGTTCAAGAAAATCTCCTCAGAGCAAAGAATGGTGCTGATTTTAGAGGAGGAAGTAAAGAATGCAGTCTGGAACTGTGGGGTGGATAAAGCACCTAGACCGGACGGATTCTCCTTCAAATTCATCAAGGAAAGCTGGGAGAAATTAAAACCAAATATCATGTAGTTTGTCGAGCAATTTGAAAGGACATGTGTTATTGGAGTAGGGTGCAATTCTTCATTTTTGACATTGATCCCAAAAATCAGTGACCCGATCACCTTCTCCGACTTTCGTCTGATTAGCCTAGTAGGCTGCCAGTATAAGATAACATCAAAAATTCTGGCGAAAAGGCTAAAAGGTGTACTGCCTACAATAATTGGGGAGTCTCAGACTACTTTCCTAGAAGAAATACAAATACTGGATGGCGTGCTTATGGTGAATGAGATTGTTACTTGGATGAAGCAAGCCAAACAGAAGATGCTAATGTTTAAAGTAGACTTTGTCAAAGCATACGACCGTGTGTCGTGGACTTTCTTGCAAGATGTGATGGAGCAAATGAATTTTGGCTCTAAGTGGTGTGGTTGGATTGTAGGTTGTCTTCGGTCATCAAGGATATCAGTCTTAATCAATGGCAGCCCATCATGTGAGTTCAACATGGAAAAAAGGTTGAGACAAGGTAACCTCATCTCGCCATTTTTATTTCTATTGGTGGCAGAAACAATGAACACGATGATGGCAATGGCAACAGAGAAACAGGTATTTAGGCCAATTCATGTTGGCCGTGACCAGGTAAGTATTTCCCACTTGCAATTTGCGGATGACTAAATTTTTATGGGTTCATGGTCTTATGAAAATATGAAATCTCTGATGTCTCTTCTTAAGTGTTTTGAATTAGCCTCAGGTCACAAAATAAATTTGGCAAAAATTTGCTTGCATGGAGTTAGAGTGGACAACCTGGAAGTGGACTAGATGGCGAGAAGGATGAGATGCGCCTCAGCGGAGCTCCCTCTCATGTATTTAGGATTGCCAGTCGATTGCAACATGTCACTTTCAAGGAGTTAGAAAATGGTAATACAGAAAATGGAAAAGAAGTTGAGTAAGTGGAAGTGCAAGTCTCTTTCAATTGGAGGGAGATTAACATTGGTAAACTCTGTGTTGGGATGTGTTCCTTCATATTATTTCTCATTGTTTAAGGTGCCAAATGGGATACTAAAAAAAATGGAGATAATTAGGAATATTTTTTTATGGGGAGCATCAAGTGAGGAAAATAAATTGATTTGGGTAGAAATAAATAAGTTATTTGGGGATATTGGGGAGGGCGGGCTTGGAGTTAGGAGCTTAGAGGGCAAAAATTTAGGTTTATTGGGAAAGTGGCGGTGGAGACTTCTAAAAGAAAAAGATAGCCTATGGGTAAAATTGATTGATAGTATTCATGCGAGGGAAGGGGGTTGTCGGAGGAGAGAGATCCGGATGAGGGGTGGGCGGGGTGTGGAGGGATATTGTAACAATTGGTAGTGAGTTCCAGAACAAAGGGGTTAGTTTTAAATCATGTTTTGTTAGGAAGGTAGGGCGGGGGATAATACAAAAATTTGGGAGGATCAATGGGTAGGAGGGTTTAAGTTGAAAGATAAATTTTCTAGGTTGTTTAATCTGGAGGTTAAAAAGGATTGTTGGGTTCGGGATAGGATAGAGAGGAATTCGGAGGAAGCTAGATGGCGGTGGGATTGGAGGAGTAGAGTAAGAGGACGTACGGTAGGGGAATTTAATGTCTTGGCGGTAGTATTGAATTTTTTTGATCTATTGCTGGACCATGCGGATTTCTGGAGATGGAACTCGGAGAATAATGATGAGTTTGTGGTAAGCACATTGTCAAGAGAGGTGGATATGGTGTTAGCATCTCCGATTGTGCGCCCACATAGCTAGGTTAAAATCATTCCTCGGAAAGTGAATATCTTTACATGGAGGGCCTTAAGAGATTCACCCCAACACTAGTAAGGTTGAAGTCTCGAGGTATGACTTTTCCTTCTTATTTCTATCCGTTATGCATCCAGGATGATGAGTCAGTTGAACACGCTCTGGTAAGGTTTGTTGTGTCATATGATATCCGGAAGGCAGTGGCCTTATGGTGTGACATAAATGCGAATTTCTTGTTGGATACTATCGATTTGGTATCAGGGGATTTTATTCTGTAGGTGCAACCTAAGAAAAGGGACCTATGGAGAGGCATAGTGGCAGTGACAACATAGGCGATTTGGCGAGCGCGTAACAAATTGGTGATGAAGAAAAAATCATGGAATGCATCCCAAATCTATTCAGATACTCAAGTAATGACGCATTTATGGATGAGTACGAGAAGTAAGGATGTGATGCCATGATGGACAGGCTGGTTACTAAACCCTCTAGGTGACTAGTGGATTGGGGGTATGGAGTTTGGAGGCTATTGTGTGTGAGTTGCGGGATGTGAACATTAAATGGTGAACGCGATTAATGTATAGAAGCGGCCTACCTCACCCTTATGGGTGTGCCGCAGTGTGTTAATGGGGAATCCCGGAGGTTTATTTTTTGTTCTTTATCTCTGGCCACCACACGTAGTGAACTAAATAAATGAGAAGAACTTTGGATATCTAGTTAAATTGGGCGTTTCCCTCAATATTCGGACGGTCCTTTGCCCTTTGCCCCCTAGTTTTTTTATCTGCCCATTGGCAATTCCCTGAGAGTCTTTATCCATCCTTTGGTCCGGTGTGAAGTATCCAATCTAACTTTGATGGCCATTGTTGGAATAAAACTTGGAGAACTAAAATATATATATATTAATAAAATAAGTTGCTTTAGAAAAAGAAAAACTTTAAAACTTGTAGGATAAGATAAACAATGTTATGACTAGAATAGAAACGTTTGCATAGAAGAAGGATATCTAAGGTAGTTTACCCAAGTTTTCTTCTCCTATTTGGCAGATGCGCAAGTGGCTTCCCTGAGGTGTCTTTTGTTTTGGGCTTTAAGTATGAGTTGGCCCTTAATTTGTATATTGATTGTCAAACTGGTCCTTATAGTTTATTTACATCAAAAAATACTATAATTACGACTGGGATACGTGTCCTACGGGCCACGTGCCCCATGGTGGGCCAGTACAATATTTAATACCCTGATGTTTTAAGATTGTTCCCTGTCGGTGTGTGGTTCATGTATTCAGATCTGTTATTTATTAATCATCAAAAATAGCAAAAGATTTAGATCTGTTTTCAAAAGAAAAATTCATGTATACATTATGACGGATGACGGCTCTGGGGTGTGTTTGATCTTGTAAAATAATAGTAAAAAAAAATAATATTTTTTTTAAATTTTGAAAGAGAGATAAAGAAAAAATTAAAAGGAAATTGTTTAAAAATTGTTAATTTTTTATAAAAAAATGTAAAGAACAAACTCCTACTGCTAATAAATTCGTCATAAATGATGATGACATACACAGTATTTGATAATAAATTCATCTTTTCAAAGTTCCTTTTTTAGAAAAAATCATGTGTACATTTGCGCGTGGAGAATCCAAAAAGGGTAATGCTAACCTCAATCGCTTATGCACTTGTCTGAGCACCCGCTGGACAACATTGTGCCATTTGGGATCAGGGTTTTCTGAGGTGCACCCACTTCTTCTACCCTCTATTCTCAAATATTTTAAATTTATTTATTTTTATTTATTTTTAAAAAAATTATGTAATTAGATAAAAATAAATTAATTTAAATATTTTTATTTGAATCAGTTAAATCTGAAATAATTTTTTTATCCAAATCTGTATATATATAAAAAAAAAAAAAAAATTAATGATGTTAATAAAATATAGTGAGAGACAAAGAAATGATGTCAGTTCTAATCGTGTTAAAAACTGAATAAAAAAAATTGATTTGAAAATTATGAGAAAAATAATTAAGATTACAGAATCTGCTCTGATTATCTCTAATTAATTTTTAAAGTTAAATATATTTTTTTTATAAAAAAAACTAAAAAAAAATTATTGTTTTTATATAATAAATCTTTTATTTAAAAAAATAATTTATTTAAAAAATTTATGAAAAAAAATAATTAATTTGAGATATTTAAAGAGGAATGAGAGGGAGAAGTCAACCATATAATACGGTAGACTTCAGAGAAGCTCCTGCCATCTGGCACTTTGCTTGATTGTTGTAAGTATTTTATTTTGATACGTACATAACAAAATACTAGAAACACTAATTTGGTTTAATTTTATTTTTCCAATCCCATAATCAAATTTCCAGTATTTTTTCTTTACAAAAATCCATATTTCCAGAGCACCGATTTTCCTATTTTACTACCAAATGAACACAGCTGAACATGATAATTTTATTTAATTTTACATATTATTATTTTACGTGCAGTTTATATCAAAATGTTTTCTATATCTTTAATAACAATACATATAAAAATTATTTTTTTTTGAAAAATATCAAAAGTTTATTAATTTGAGAAGATTATGACAATTTAATAAAATTCTATGCCAATTGAAATTATAATTATGTACCGTGTTTAAAATATATATACATAAGTCTTTGGAGAGAATATACTGTATTTTCTAAGTCAGGTACATATTTGTTTTATTTTGTAAAAAATAGTAAATTTGTTTTTTAAGTGTGTTAGTTTTAGACTTTAATTTCATTGTTCTAGAAAACAAGTTTAGATTAAATATTAAAATGAAATAGAGCAATTATTAACGGGTGGTGTAATACGGAAAAACAATTAAGAACAAAAAAAACAAAAACAAAAAAACAAGGAACCTGCATTAACATGTAAAGGTTGTAAAGAAACAAAGTGCCAAATGTTACAATCCTGTTCGGCGAGTGCTCAACCAGCTGCTTGAACAACTGATGCTAGCACTTCCCATCCAAAAAACTACCGTCTCCATCCTCAAAAGTTAGTACAATTTATTTGTACTCTTTTAATATTTAATATCTAACTTAAGTTGTAACAAAAATAAAGTCATAATTTAAAAAAAAAATATATATATTAAGAAAATATATACCTCAAATTATGATATGCATATAAATTATTTAGGTTTAAATGTCTAAATATTTATGAAAAAAAAATAAAAAATAAAATACTACAACAAAAACAAATTGTATTATGTTTTAGGGATGAAGGGAGTATGTTTTTATGAATTTTTTTTTTTTTTTTGAACAAAGTATGTAGTAGATTTGGTTGTGAAAATAATTTTAAAAAAAAATACTGCAATAATACTCTTCCCCGTCCCTAAATAAATGGTGTATTTTTTTTGATACTCAAATTAAAAAATAGAAAGGAAAAAAAAATTGATCAAAAATACTTTCATCATTAGGACAATCCCCTCCCAAAACCGTTTATTTAGATACAGAAGAAGTAATATAATTTAATTACCAGGACCAAGGCCTTGACTGTTGGATCAACCGGAAGCAAGATAGAGTGTAGGGCATAAACTGTGAGAACTGTTTATGGATCACTTTATTAATCAATCTTAAATAGGCAATTAAAGGGGATGCTTTGCAACTGACTCAACGGCTTTAAGCTAAGAAATAGGAAAACAAATAACAATTTAACAACTGAACACTTCAGATCTTATCCTTTCCGTTGCTTGACACAAAAGGACTCTTCAAGACTTCCCATTCTGCTTATGACTTGTTAGACACATTGAATTAGTCAATGTTCTTCAACACTCCCCTTTAATTCAATGTTCCAACACCTTGATTCATCATCATGTGCTGCAAAGGAGACTACCTTGGTCAGCACATATGCCACTTGCTCCTCTTTATAATAGTGAATCAGCTTAACCTCCTCCTTAGCAATCACCTCTCGAATATAATGATGTTTGATTTCCACATGCTTTGTTCTATCATGAAATATAGGATTCTTTGACAAGTTTACAGTGGACAAATTGTCACAGTATAAGATAGTTGCTTCCTCTTGCTCATGACAAAGATCCTTCAAGACTTTTCTCAACTAGACTGCTTGACATGATGCAACATTGGCTACTACATATTCAGCCTCGGTTGAAGACAGAGCTACCACAGATTGCTTCTTTGAGGTCCATGAGACTGCCCCTGATCCTAGGGAAAAACAATATCCTGTTGTGCTCCTTCTATCATCAATAGATCCAGCCCAATCAATGTAAACATTTCCTACCAATATCAGCTTTGCAGTTTGTCCATACCATAGGCCATACTTCCTTGTACCCCCAATGTACTTGAGAATCCTTTTTGCACTACCAATGTGATGTTTGGTAGGTTGATGCATATATCTGGAAACAATTCCTACTGCATAGGAGATGTCTGGCCTAGTGTGAGCCAAGTAGATCAACCTTCCTACAAGACTTCTGAAGGCTTTTGTGTCAGCTGCCTCAGCTCCTTCTTCCAATCTTAGTTTCTCATTCATATTCATGGGAGTAATTGCTGCCTTGCAATCAGTCATTCCAAACTGCTTCAAGATGTCATTTGCATATTTTTGTTGGGACACAAATATACCACCAGGCCTTTGCTCAACTTCTAACCCAAGGAAATAGCGTAGCTTTCCCAAATCAGACATTTCAAACATATTCATCATAGAGGTCTTGAATTCTGATATGAGTTGTTCAAAGGATGAAGTGTAAATGATGTCATCCACATAAAGACTCACAATCATAATTTGCTCACCTTTTCCCTTCACATAGAGTGTAGGCTCACTCTTACTTCTTTCAAACCCACATTGAGTGAAGAAATCATCAATTCTTCTATACCAAGCACGTGGTGCTTACTTCAATCCATAGAGTGCTTTGCTTAACTTGTACACCTTGTGCTTTTCACCAACCTTCACATAACCATCTGGTTGTCTTACATACACCTCCTCATTCAGCTATCCATTTAGGAATGCTGATTTGACATCAAACTGATGCATTGTCCACTGATGATATGCAGCTACTTTCAGAATAAGTCTCACTGTTTCAAACCGAGCTACAGGTGAGAATGTTTCCTAATAATCAATCCATTGTAGTTGAGAATAAACTTTTTCTACTAGTCTAGCTTTATGGAGTTGAATGCTCCCATCTGGCCCATATTTGATCTTAAAAATCTACTTCAGACCAATGGCTTGCTTTCCTTCTGGCAGTTCTATCAAGTGCCTTGTTATATTCTTCTCAATAGAAGCTAATTCTTCACTCATAGCTTTGCTCCATTCCTGATCCTTCATTGCTTCATCTACATCTATTGGTTCACCAGTGAATAATACATACATAGATAAGTATATATCAGTTAGAGATCTAAAACCTCTTTTTGGTGCATCAGAATCATCACTGCTGGAGTTGGAGCTATTTGGGACTAGTGTTGAGGCATGTGAAGACTTAGAGCTGTGTTCTGGAATGAGCACTTCACCAGTTCCTGCTTCATTTTCCATTTCAATCTTTGGAATTGCTTCAGTACTATCCCAGTCCCAATATTTGTTCTCATCAAAAGTAACATTTCTACTTACAACAATCTTCCCACTTGCTGGATCATATACACTATAGGCCTTAGAATGAGGACAATACCCAACAAATATGCATTTTGTACTTTTCTCCTCCAATTTATGTCTATATACTATTCTGAGAACATAACAGATGCAACCAAAAAATTTTAGATGACTTACAGTAGGTCTTGATCCAGTCCACACTTCAAAGGGTGTTTGTTCCCACACTGCCTTAGTGGGTGATAGGTTGAGAAGATACACTGAGGTGGCAACTTCCCAAAAAGTGTCAGGAAGTTGCGTTGATTTTAACATACACCTAGCCATTTCAACCACTATCATGTTCTTCCTTTCAGAGACTCCATTTTGTTCAGGGGTGAAGGGAGCTGTTAATTACCTTGTAATTCCTTCATCTTCACAGAATTCAATGAATTCTTGTGATAGAAACTCTTCACCCCTATCTGATCTGAGAATCTTCAGTTTCCCTTCACTTTATTTCTCTTCCATTGCCTTGAACTTCTTAAAGCTTTCAAATGCCTCTGATTTATGTGTAAGAAAATAGACCCAACTCATACGTGATAGATCATCAGTAAACAACATAAAGTATTTGCTACCAACAAGTGACTCAGTCTTCATGGGTCCACATAAATCATTATGAACAAGTTCTAAAATAGATTCAGATAATTTGGCCTTACCTGTTGGAAATGATCTTTTGGCTTGCTTACCATAAGAGCAGCCTTCACACACATCTGATCTTGCTTCAATAATTGGTAATCCTTAAACCATACCCTTGCTGCTAACAAGTTACAGTCCTCTCACATTTAGGTGGCCATATCTTTCATGCCACTTGTTTTATTAATCTTCAACAATTAATAAGACCTGTTCACTATCAGAAGGTAAAAGAGGGAACATTTTGTTCCTGGTCATATAAAGTTTCAAGACCTGTTGTTTCCCATTTGTAACCACACACTGTCCATTTCCAAAGATAACATTGTAGCCTCCTTCCACTAGTTTCCCAACACTTAGTATATTTTGTGCAAGTGAAGGTGCAAACAGAACATCTTTAAGAATTTTTGCCTTACCAGGAGCAATTTGAATCGAGACCACACCTTTTCCTTCTACTTGAACCATCATTTCATGAACTAGCTTCACTTGAGACTTGATGGATTCATCCAAGCTTTTAAACATACCTTTTTGTTATGTCATGTGATTGGAACAAGCCGTGTCCATGAACCAGATTTCATTTGGGGTTCCTCTTGACTCACCACTTATCATAAACAAGTAGTCTTCAATATCTTCTTATGTGTATTTAGCTTGAGCCTGTTTAATCCAGCAATTCTCCTCTTTGTGTCCTATTTTCTTGCAATATGCACAAGAGATGTTGTTGCCTCTGCCTCTACCTCTGCCTCGGTAGCCACCACGCCCCCTTCTTCGCGGTTGGTAGTTAGGTTGATAGTTGAATTATGTCTCCCCCTTAACCTGAAATGCCCTTTCTTCATCCTTGCTTGCAGATTTGTTCATTCTATTCTCATGTGTCTGCAGTGAACCCATTAGTTCATCATAGGTGAATTCAACTAGATTCTTTGACTCTTCAATTGCAACTACCACATGATCAAACTTGGGGGTTAAACTTCTAAGAACTTTGGATACCACAACTTCATGTTCCGGCTCGCCCGAGGGTGCTGCTGCTCAGGCTCGGGCCACTACAACGAGGCGCTAAACTTTTATGGGGTGATCATTGGAGGTGACACACTCTGCATCATCCAGTGGAACAGCGGCAGCCCGCATAAGCTGGGTAAGAAGCTACAGAAAGATCCTGTTCTGATTTGGAGTGTCAGTGAGAGTGCAGATTGTGTTGAAGATCAAATGAGAGACGTCAATGTACGCCCCGTTGACTATCTTTTGTAGCACTTTCAATCGGTCGGGGTAGATCTTGGACTCTTAGGTGGAAGGTAGAATGCTGCGATGGATGAACCAGTTCCATGCCAGGAGATCGCGTGCTAAATACTTAGCGAGGAGCACACATACCCCATTCTTGTCTTCCCAAACCAGGTGTCGCTGTTTCCAGAGGTTAAGTTGGTCGACGGCGTCTGGTTGTTCATACTCGGGCG
The DNA here is from genome assembly GCA_038382905.1 of Daphne laureola. Lineage (NCBI taxonomy): Eukaryota > Viridiplantae > Streptophyta > Magnoliopsida > Malvales > Thymelaeaceae > Daphne > Daphne laureola. The sequence goes on from JBBYHH010078703.1 coordinate 14,340, forward strand.
AGGGAGGTGAGTAGGCTGGACGGGGAGGGATCTGTAGAAACTCTTAGAGCCGACATGGTGAGAAGGGGAATGCCACACCACGTACCTTGACAGTTGTGATGCGCAAAAAGTCTGAGTGTGGCTGGATCACTGAAATCAAAGCCTTTCTGCCCGGTGACATTGGAGGTGGCTAGCTCCATCTGTTCTTTTACCTTGGGGTGCTCAAACCCCTCCTTGTCTCGCATAGTGGTCTTAGTGTAGACCAGTGCGGCAGGGGACTTTGCAGTGTTGCGTTGTGCTCACAACTTGACGCTACCGTCGGACAAGTTCCTAAATGGGAAGTTTTACGACAACATTATGTCATACACATGTGTTTCTATTTCATAGAGGCATCCGAGGTGCACTTTAGATAGTCATGTAAGTGAGAAGTGATGAGATAGTTTATGTCAACTAATCGCACATGAGACATGGGATAAGTATAGCTTGCACGCAATGACATTTCTCATCATTTGTAAGGTAAGCATTGCACATAGTTAAACAATTGATAAGCATGAAGAGTCAATATGGTTGTTCATGAAGAACATAAATTCTAAGTATGATCGATGATCGATATCTAGCAAACAAGGCAACCAATTGACACCAAATTTTAACCATAGCACCAACATGCTTGGAAGTATCATTCCGTGGTAATGAATCATACAAACAATTTTGAAATCAAAATGTCCAATACATGAAATAATCATACAATTGAGCATGATCGACGTTCAAATTAGAGCACATATTGCAATCAACGGACTTGAAAATTTAAAACCATCATAAATATGCATAGACCTATCATTTCGTCACAAAGAATCACCCAAAAAACACCCGAATAAAAAATCTCCAAAATTTTTTGATTACACATGGTGGATTTTTCAACATTCCTCAAATATCAATCAATTCATGAAATCATGCCGAAATTGACGTTAAGGTTTTTGCTATGGTGTTTTGGAATCAATGAAGCTCAAATCAAGTAATCAACTTAGTCAAATAAATTTATAAACACCTCATTAGCCTTAACTCTGTCTTATCATAGTGTAATGGCTCTAAATGAGGGATCGAACC
>JBBYHH010078814.1:0-15419 GCA_038382905.1 Daphne laureola
TTGCCAAACATGTTTGTTACCTTAAACCATACCTCTCAAACACTTCAAATTCTGAACTTAACACCCAACCGAAAACACTAATCCTTTACCTCTGGCTTTAACAATTCATCTTACCTTGTCCTGCGGCCGCAAAACGTCAGAGACTTATCGCCGGACTGGGGTGGGTGTAACAAAATCCAAGACAAGGCCCTCCACAAAACCCAACAAGATGCCACTACACAGTAGGACACTTGAGTGTTTTAAGTGTGGAGGAGAAGACCATTACTTCTATAATTGTCTCAACAAGAAAATCATGGTAGTAAGGATAAATAGAGATATTTCAAGTGAGGAAGAAGATGAGGCCACCATTGTTAAAGATCTTGAAGAAAATAACCAAGAGGAAGGAGAATTGCCTTTAGAAGGCATGATTCTAGTCACCAAGAGAGTTTTACAAGCTTCTTCAAAGGTGGTTGAGACTTCACAAAGGGAAAATCTTTTCCAAACAAGGGATTTAGTAAACAGCAGCTTTTTAGTCTCATCATTGATGGTGGTAGTTATGTCAATGTGGCCAATCATAGCATGGTCAAGACATTGAAACTCAATACAACTACTCACCCCAAGCCTTACCTACTCCAATGGGTTGATGATCAAACTTGTGTCAAAGTTGAGTACCAAACAATAGTGCCAATCAAGATTGGTAAATATGAAGACCAAATTTTGTTAAGAAAGCCTGGGCAATTTGATAGAGATGTTATCCACTTTGGGAAAGCCAATAAATGCACCCTCACCCATCAAACCCGCCCTTACGCCCTACTTCCTTTGACTCCAGCCCGAGCTTTGCAAGATCAAATCCACCTAGCTAGTAAGGCCGAGAAGAACAAGGGAAAAAGGGAAGTGAGAAGAGAGAAGAGAAAGAGAAGGTTCAAGGGACCTTGAGTGAAAATAGTGAGTGTGTATGGGAGGGAAACACAAGTAGTGAGAAAGAAAGAAAATAAGAGATTACACCATCCATAGCCAAATATAGAGACATCAAAAAAGCTTTTCTTGGAAGGAAAACTTGTTTTCTCATTATTCCTATCAATTGCATGATAACATTTGATTACATTTCTTCTCTTCCTTTGCATGTGTCTTGGATTTTTCAGGAATTTAATGATGTGTTTGAAGAACCACAAAGACTCCCACCTTACCGAGGCATAGAGCATCAAGTTGACTTGGTTACGGGAGCTCCTTTACCAAATAGGGAAGCCTATAGAACCAACTCCCAAGACTCCAAAGAAATTCAAGAGCAAGTGCAAGAGTTTCTCTCCAAATGCTACATCAAACAAAGCCTTTCACCTTGTGCGGTACCGATCTTATTGGTACCAAAGAGTGATGGCACATGAAGAATGTGCATGGATTTTCGACCTATAAAAAAAATCATTGTAAAGTATAGAAATCATATTCCAATGCTTGATGACATGCTTGATGAACTTTGTGGTGCACGTGTATTTTCAAAAATAGATTTGAAGAGTGGTTTCCATTAAATTCGCATGAAAAGTGGGGATGAGTGGAAAAACACCTTCAAAACTAAAATTGATTTGTATGAGTGGAATTTCATGTCTTTTTGGTTGTCTAATGCTCCTCGCATATTGATGAGGTTGATGAACCATGTCTTAAGAAGCATGATAAGAAAATTTATGTTGTGTACTTTGATGACATTCTTATTTATTCTAAGTCACATGATGAACATGTTGATCATCTAAGGCAAGTATTAGACACACTTAGGCTAGAAATGTTGTATGCTAAAATGGAAAAGTGTGTATTCTCTACTAGTGAAGTGAACTACCTTGGCTATGTTGTTAGAAAAGAAGGTTTGAGAGTTGATGAGAATAAGATCAAGGCAATTAAAGAATGGCCTACTACTAAGACTCTAATCGAAGTAAGGTCATTTCATGGTCTTTCTAGTTTCAATAGGAGATTGTCAAATATTTTTCAACTATAGCCGCCCCTTTGCATGAGTTGTCTAAAAAGAATGTTCCTTTTGTGTGGGGTAGAACTCAAGAGGATGCATTTGTTGAGTTAAAGGCTAGGTTGATTAGTGCTAAATTGCTTTGTTTGACTAACTTTAAAAAAATTCTTTGAAGTTGAATGTGATGCAAGTGGGATAGGCATTGGTGCGGTATTGTATCAAAAAGGCCACCCCATTGCATACTTTAGTGAGAAGTTAAGTGGTGAAACACTCAACTACTCTACATATGACAAAGAGCTTTATGCTCTTATAAGATCATTGGAAGTGTGGTCTCATTACCTACTTCCAAAGGAGTTTGTTGTACACACCAACTTCTACTCACTAAAGTATCTCCAAGTTCAAGGCAACTTGAACAAGAGACATGCCAAATGGGTAGAATTCATTGAATCTTTTTCTAATGTGATAAAGTAAAAGAAGGGCAAAGAAAAAGTTGTTGTCAATGCTTTATCTAGAAGATATACATTGCTTATGACTCTTAAAGCTAAAATTGTTGGATTTGAATGTCTCAAGGATATGTATGACAATGATGTTGATTTTGGTGAGATTTATAAAAATTGTGCTTAAATTAGCCAAGAGGGCTACTATGTTTTTTATGGCTTTTTATTTAGAATGAAAAGGTTGTGCATTCCTAGATGCTTCATGAGGGAAGTGATCATCAAGGAGGCTCATGGAGGCGGCTTAATGAGACATTTTAGTGTCCAAAAGACACTTGGAGCTGTGAGGGAGAACTTCTTTTGGCCTCACCTCAAGAAGGATGTGGTCAAAGTCTGTGCAAGATATGTGACATGCCACAAAGCCAATCAAGGCTTCAACCAATAGGAAAGTACACCCCTGTTCCAACTCATTCTCTTCCATGGGTTGATATTAATATGGATTTTGTTATTGGATTACCTAGAACTTCACATGGTCATGACGTTATCTTTGTTATGGTAGATAGATTTTCTAAAATGGCTCATTTCATACCATGCCACAAAATGAATGATGCATCTCATGTCACAGATTTATTCTTTAAGGAAATTGTGAAGTATCATAGCATCCCTATATCTATTGTGAGTGATATGGATTCTAGGTTCTTGAGCCATTTTTGGTGAACAGTTTGATCTCGGTTAGGTACTAGTCCAGTGTATTCCACTTCTAGTCATCCATAAATCGATGGACAAACCGAAGTAACTAATAAGACCCTCACCACTATCTTGAGAACTGTACTAAAGAAGAACATAAAAGAATGGGAAAAGTGTCTTCCTTATGTTGAATTCGCATATTATAAAAGATTTCATACATCTACATCTCATAGTCCCTTTGAGGTAGTCTATGGCTTTAATCCCTTAAAACCTTTAGACTTGATTGCATTATCTAGTTCGGATCTTGTTGATGTAGAAGGTAGGAATAAAGGTAAGAGTATGAAGGAATTGCACACTAAAGTCCAACAACAACTCGAGAAAGTCAATGAGTCCTATGCTAGAAGCACTAATAGAGGTAGGAGAATGCAAAGCTTTGAGGTAGAAGATTGGGTGTGGTTACACCTAAAAAAATAAAGGGAAGCTATAAAAAATAAACTTGAACCTAGAGGAGATGGTCCATTTCAAATCACAAGGAAGATAGGAGATAATACTTATGTACTTAATTTTCCTTGTGATGGATCTTATAATGTCCATGCCACATTTAATGTTTGTGATTTGGCATCTTTTGTAGGTAAATTAGAAGATAAGAATCTGAGGACAGATTGTTTTGAAGAATGAAGGTATGATGTGGATATCACTCCTTAAACACCTCAACTTCAAGCTCAAGCCACTCAAGGTCAAGAAGGAGGAAGCTCTCAAGCATGAAAGATCACTCCTAGCCCTCTTCAGGGCTTAGGAAGACCAATGACTAGAACTAGAGCCAAGAAAGCTCAAGGATGCCTCAACTCTTTCATGAAGATGATGGCACAAGATTATGGCCAAGAAGAGGATCAAGAGAAATTAATCAAGCTACAAATGATGAGTTTACTTGTGGAAGAAGAGAGGCAACACTTAAAGAGAGAACTCAATGTAAGCTTGCTTGAAGAGAAAGAAATAGAGGAGGATGAAGACTTGGTGCTTGGGCTAGGTACGCCCCCTTTCATCCGCACCTAACTCTGCACTATGGTGGTGCGCACCTCAAGTGCGTACCTAGGTGCGTACCTAGGTGTATTCCTTAAGTTCCGCACCATCCCCTCCTCACTCTAAACTCCAGCACCAACCACCCCACGTTGTCGCACCAAGGACCCGCACCCAGCTCTTCAGTCGCACGCTAATGCACGCACCCGCACCAGACATCCACACCAAGGCTCAGTGTGCCCCCAGACCTCAGCACATAACAACCGCACCTCTACGCACTGAAGGTCCGCACCAACTTTCAAATTTTTCTCTAATTGTTGATTCAAAGGCGTACTTTTGTCCATTTCAATACCCAAACCCCATGTTTGGTTGTTTAGACCCATACCCCTCTACAAATCAGCCTCATACTTGTAATAGTTGCTGGATTGTTTAATTTCTAAGTCTCTTTGCATAAAAGATAGGCTTTTAGTTCATTGTAACTTAGAACAATACTTTGAATCAAAACTCCAAGCGAAGTTTTTTTTTTTTTAAAGCAACTACTTATTTTATTGATGTATAATAATATTTACAAATGAAGTTAAAGTTCATCTTGTTCTCCTTGCATGCTACCTTCATCATCCCCTTGATTTATTAAAGTGGAATCAAGCTTAACATCTAGTGTTGCTCTTCATTTGAGGATTGAGGTTTTAGATCCATTCACTCCTTGACATATACCTATCTTGAGTCAATTCATTTGAGAATTTGAGTAAAAGAGAGCCAAACTTGTTACTTGTGTTCTTGAAACCTCATCAAGCTAGATCCATCGATAGATTGATCCATCTACTTGTTGTGAGAATCATATCAATGTTAAAGCTTTATTTCACCCCGATGACGCTGCAATTATCCAAGGTATTTCGCTTACTACTCGGTCGTAGAATAATGTATTCACTTGGGATTAGTTGATTCTGGTATGTTTTCAGTGAAACTTGCTTATTATTTGTCATATGCTATGCTTTATAATCAGGATCCGTGTGAAACGGATGATCTTTGAGATGATTGTGGAAATAGAAACTGTCACCACGTGTTCATGTACATTTGTGGTGAGCCTACGGTGATCTCTTGTCTCCAAGGGATAACTTGTCATCCCGAGGTGTGGATATTGATCCTTGTTTTACGATTTGTGCATATAAGCATGAATATATCTTCCATCTGATATGGAAGGATCTATTCACTGTCTCGATTTGGGGTAAGGTAGGAGTGGATTTATCTCATTTTGATGGCACTCTTGATGATTGGTGGATTCATTTATGGGATTTGTTTGGTAAGGATGCAGTTTTGTTCCTTCGTTTGGCTGTGGTTATTTAGTTTATTTGGCATAACGGGATCTTTTTGTTTTTCAGAAGAAATGTTAGTTGCCTACTGCCTTGGCTTTTAGAATTGAGGCGTGGCTGACGGCTTGGTTTGATGAAAATCCAATACCTCTTTTACTGCAGACTTGTCCACCTCGGGCTCCTCTGCGATGGTCTTCTCCTCATGTTGCAGTGATAAAAATTAATGTAGATGGTGCTTTTAGGAAGGAGGTTTTCCTTGTTGTAGTAGGTTTGGTTGCTCGTGATGATAGAGGTGTTTTGGTTGAAGCCTCTTTGATAGGCTTTCGTTTTTCTGCCGTTGATCAATTATATGTGGAAGCCGCTGCAATTTTATACGGTTTGCATGAAGCACGCCGTTGTCGTTACTCATCGGTGATGATCGAATTCGACTACCAATTCATGGTTAAAGAGCTTATGACGGCTCTAGTCCCTCTTGTTTCCATTATGATATCTTAGTTAATGAGGCTCGCTTTATGAGATCCTCCTTTTCTTTATGCTCTATCATTTTTTTCCCTCGTACTTGCAGTGTGGCTCATCACGGCCTTTCTTCTGCTGACCGCTCTTCTTGGCTAGATCTTCCTCTCGACTGGCTTTATAACACTTTACTTTGATTAATGAAGCTTACTCGTTCAAAAAAAGAAATTTGTGTCACATGATTATAAAATATAGAAACACATATCATAAAATATGAGTTCATTATAATTTTTAAGAGATTTAACTAATAAATTACTCCTCCATCCCAAATGGCTTGTCACTGTTAATTTTTTTGTATAGATTAAGATTATTTTTTGTCATTAACCGATTTTACATAAATTTCCATAATTACTCTTATCAACTCACTCTCACCCCTCCCAACCCACTCCCAAGACTCATTGAGTGAGTGTTTTTACAAGGGTAAAATGGACTAAAATGAAACAAAAGTGCGAAAATGTCATTTCATTTAAGATAAAAAAAATTACGTTGTGACAACAAGGTTGGGACAAATGAACTATATATGTACATTGGACCCCATTTTTAACACATAGGTCTATGTTCAATCTATTTTGGAAAACTTAAAATAATTTTGACATGATTATTATAAGTCTCACATATACCCGCATCAAAACGTGGATGGGAAAATACTATGTGCATCGAAATTTAAGGACTAAGCAAAATCGCAATGATTTTATATATTTTTTGTTTTCTCATTTTTATCCTTTTTTTAAGAGAATGACGTTCATTCTATATCAAACAAAAAATTACCGAGGACAACCAGAGTGGGGGAACAAGTCCTCAATTATGTCAACCTATGTGCTCTGATCGGGGGGCGAGCAAGTGTGCAGCTTGTCTGCAAACCAACTAAAAACCAATAATGCAAACTAATGTTCAAACCAAAAGAGAAACTAAAGCAACACATAAAGATAGAGAGCCATAGCAACAAAGTGAAATAGAATAGAAGTAATGCCTTGATAGAGAGCACCATGTCAAAACTGGATTCTAAACATCTACCACCTAGCCAAACGGCTTCATACGGCCTTTCGTCTGCAGCATACGGGAACAACCAACCACCACCCAAGCTGTAGCAAACAAACTTGTAAACGCTCGTCCCTTGCAAAAAATGTCGGGGACATAATAAAGAATCTAATGTGCACATGCATACAAAACACCAAGGAAACACCATCTGACAACCACTTCACAACACTGGTGGTCCAAGCCAATGTACAATACCGAATGCATGGGAAAGGCTCCAAGACCCATACAACCATACCACAACACATCATTGCCCCTGGCAGGGTAAGCTTTCGTTCGACCTTGCCATTCTCAATTTCTGACCAGACCAGATAGCCCCCTTCCAAAAATCTAGTAGACAAACAAACACCACAGATCGAGCTAACTGTGGCCACCAATTTTCACCAACACCACCAACCAAGAAATCAATTAACCGTACCCAAACTATTATTCAAAAATTTAAAAAACACCACGGTGGATTAAGGGAAAGAAACATCGGGCGATGATGGTCCACGAAGCACTTATGCGGGAACGCCTTCGTCAGACATCGGAGAGACAAAACGCCCAGGTTCTAGCAAGCCGAGATGGTTCGCGCAACATTATGACACCTGTGAGAATAGGATGAGGCGGTTCGGCAAGGCGAGGCTGGTAGTCCCGGCGAAGAGTGAAGATTCTGCACGCCGAAAGCAGTAGAAGAGGCAAGCATCGAAAGAGGAAATTTGAGCGGCAACATATGGCAAACCGCGAGCGTGCCGCTCTACAAAAGCCCAGACCATCGTCAACTGAGAGGAGGTGGAAACGCAAGATCAACAATGGAGACGCGCGGCCGAAGACTTAGGTGACTGTGGGGCAACGTTGAAAGCCTAGGGCGCATCGCTTGGATTTTTTAATTTTAATAGGATATATGAGAGGATTTGATAATCATTTTTGTCTTATATGACAACTTCACTTTATTATCCTTAGATTTTCAATCTCATTCTTATCCTTTTTAATAATCAAAACATGCTAAATGAGTATTATGTCTTGAGAATCTTGTAAGGATCGTTTTAAGGTGCCCTTCAGCACACTCTAAGTACTTAAGAAAAGAAGACAGTTACATATAATGTCACTCGTTTACATATCAGCTCTCACAATCCGTTTCCGTGTCTTTTCTAAAAAAAGCTTTACAAAAATTAATGATCTGGTGTAAATGAAAGATGACACGTACACAAAAAAGTGATGATACGCGAAGACAAAAAGACTGATTCATTTTTAAAAAAAATTAATGATAATGAGAATAGAATAGATGACAGGTGGACACAAAAAACATGATACGCGAAGATAAAAAGACTGATCTAATGTGTTCATTTCACGTACCATCTACAGAAGAAAGCTTTAAAAAAAAAATAATGATCCTGAGCACAAAATAGATGACACGCAGACGCAAAAAACATGATATGTGAAGATAAAAAGACTGATCTAATGTGTCTGAGTTCTAAGATCTAGTGAAAGTACTATGATCTTTTTTCCTTTGTCTTTTTTTTTTTCTTTTCATTGGATTAATTATTTTTAATTTTTAACTATGAAATAAAAAAATATACTTTTTTTTTAGAATAATAAAAAGAAAAATTGTATACTTATTATTAAGTGTAATTATTCGGCACTTACGATGCGGTTTAAAAAAAAAAAAGAATCGCATCCTCGTCCATCTTGTAATCTCCTTATTGTTAAATTTGGCAGTTAATTGGTTATTGGTTAACGGTAATTATGAAAGAAGATAGTACATTACATAGTTTGTGAGGGCCAGGCCAGGTTTGGTTAACTAAAGAAGACCAATTAATCTACAACAATTACAAATACATAAACGCCGGTGACAGTGAATTAATCCTCCCGGTGGCAGCGGAGGATGGAGCCATGGCGGTCCGGCCAAAGGTACGGAGGTGACAACCGTAACCAGGACACTGGGCAGTGCCGGTGCAGCAAAAAAGGCATGAAATTATTATTTTCATGGTGCAAATGGGATCACCCAAAAAACAAGAGGAGGATGAGGATAGCCAAATACCGTTTCTATGCATTTCAATCTGACCTCAAAACATCTCTAAAGAATGGCTGTCGATCCATTAACGCAGGTTTTTCCAAGATTTTGTACGGTTTTTGATCGATTGATTGATATGTAAATATCCAGCAATCAAAAGAAAATCTCCAATTATGAGCAAGTGATGGATTGAGGGAATTTTCACTGTATGAATTAATGTACAATTATTTGGTTTTTTAGGAATGACATTAGAATACAGAGAAGAGAAAATACAGACGTTTAATTTTTGTTGTGTGTTCTTTTCATGTTTAAGATTAGAGGTGTCGAGCCCGAATATCATTGGTTTGAGTTCATGAAAGTCGGCCGGAGTTTGAGTTTGCTCAAATCGAGCTTGAAAAACACGACTCAAGCTCGGCACCTCTAATATTCGAGTTCGTCTCGATAGTTCGAAGGCTCGAAAACACTTGAGTACCTAATTAATTAAAATAGAAAAAATAAAGACTAAGTTGTAAATTATCCCGAAGTCGTCATCTTTTTGGGTTCGTGAAGCTTGGCTCGTTTAACATGATTCGACTGTTCGAGTTCGGACCGGCTCGGCGAATAGCTCGTTTCATTTTACATCCCTCGCTCGAACTAGCTTGCGAACTGGCTCGAGTTGAATCTTAAAGGTTCGAGCTTGGTTCGTTTTAATACTCGAGTTAAAATTTCAACTCGAGCTCGGATTCGTGACTCATGAAACTCGGTTCATTTAATATAGTCCAAGCTCAAGTTTGAACTGGCTCGCGAATGACTCAGTTCATTTTACACTACTAAGATCAAATTTTGGGGGAAAATCTGATATTGATAAACGAGAGTAAAAATTAAATTTTGGGGTAAAATTAGGGCAAAACGAAATCCTTGGTGGTCAGTTCGTAAATCGGCCCGAAATGTTTGAGGAGTGAAAATGGCGCTGAGGTTGTACTCGAGCTCACGACCGCGGGAGATTTCTGCTTCCCTAAAAAGGCAACAAAAAAAAAAAATTGCCCACAATTCATTCAGCAGAGGTTTAATTGAAAATGAAAAGCCACGATTTTGATTTCGAGAAAGCTCGTCTACTCAGCTTGGCCCTCGAATCTGGCTTCGATGAAGAATCCGCCCAGAAATGCTTGGATCATTTGGTCGATCTCTATGGTATTGTCTAACTTCGCTTTTGAATTTACTCCATCTGCTTTTGTTTGATTCAATTCAGACCCAGTGCCTTTTAATTTCTTGTTTTCGATGGGTAATTGAAAATGGAACGATTTGGTGTTATTTTCATGGAGTACAGTTTTTCGAGTTCGCCGATTTCTCCTGATACTGAAATCGGGGAATTAATTTAATTTGTGAAGGTGATGAGGGCCAAGAGTTCATCACTGTGGAACATTGCGGGGATGACTTCCTTCAAAAATTGGCGGAATCTGTGCAAGACAAGGAAGAGTGGGATGATTTACAAGCCCTTGAATCCGAAGCCTGTGGAAATCTGAGTCACATGTTTGACAAAGATGTTGTGTGCCTTAGTGACGCAGATGATGATATTGATTGTGATGGAAGAAGAAATATCGTTAAAGATACACCTGAAACTAAAGACTACGCAAATTTTATGCAGTTGGATTCTTCCAGTGATGGTGAATTTTCGGATTTCAGAGCTCGGGGTAATCAAGCTCACACTGGAAATATGCAGAGACATTCTTCAAGTGCTGTGGTAAGGAACTTCTTGTTTCTTTAGTCCAGGGTTATGCAACATGTTAGTTTCTCTTGGACTTTTTTTCACCAAGATATCCATTCTAGGTATTTGCAATAGTTGTATTCTGGAAGTTTTTTCTTTTGAAGAAGCCAACATTAGATAATTGTATTCAGGATGGTGTTTGGTTTCTAATTGTTCGTCTGGAATAACATTAGATTTGGAAAGGTGTTTCGTTCTAATTGTTCGTTGGGAATTGAGGTGTTGTTGGAGTCTAGCGGTGTCTTTGGGTCTTTTTTTGCAGTAGGCAGGTTTTTTTGGAACTGATATTCTTCGGATTTTCGGGTGCTTGTTTCAATTTTGACTGGAACTTTGTACTTATTTTTTTATTTACTAAAAATATAGTTGCCTTTAAAAAAAAAATCAGTAGATAATTGTGGCAATTCTATTGTGCTTTCCGTTTTGCTGACAATCAATTGGTGAAATAGTGGTGTCAACAACATGGGCTGCATCATCTCTATTTCCCATCGCTTATGCTGTTGCATCATCTCCATGTATGTTAATATGTATATGTATGTGTATATAAAAATAATGTCAGAGTTTCTTTATTATGAAGATTTCAAAGAACAAGATCATACAAGAGTCGGCTGCATCAATTTCTAGTAAAAAACAACGCTCTTCACTGTCAAAAGATGAAGATATGCTGAGCTATGAAGAACTACAAGCTTTGGATGATGCAGAACTTGCAAATGTTGTTATTTTTGGTAATAAAGTATTTAGACCACTGCAACATGATATTTGCAAGGCATCGCTTGCAAGAAGAGATTGCTTTGTCCTCATGCCTACAGGGGGTGGTAAAAGTCTTTGCTACCAGGTATAGCTATCCTATTCTGTCAAATATTAACTCTACAAAGAGAAGAGCGAAAGCATTTTGATAATAGATGCTAGTATCAGAACAAAGATTAGATTCCGTACTTGATATTAGCAATGTCATTCTTTTCTCCACTATGCTGATGCATCTTTTTGATACCTTTATACAGCTTCCTGCAACACTGAAGCCTGGTGTTACAGTTGTAATTTCTCCTCTACTATCCCTAATTCAGGATCAAATAGTTACCTTGAACTACAAGTTTGGCATACCAGCTACTTTTTTGAATTCTCAGCAAACAGCTTCACAGGCCTCTGCTGTTTTGCAAGAGCTTAGGCAAGGCTCAATTTCTAGCTTTATACATGCCAACATTCTCGAGGAGATGCTTATTGTTTCATTATCAGTAATTTAGTGGAGTAATTAGAGGTTTCCCTTAACCTGAAATTAAGAAAGCATCTGTAAATCTGTTCATAGTATGTTAATGTTGAAATGTTATGCGTATATTGGTTTCCTGACATTTGATTTATGGTTTCAGGAAAGACAAACCATCATGTAAGCTCTTATATGTGACACCTGAGAGGATTGCTGGGAATCAATCATTTCTTGAGATACTGAAGTGTCTGCACAGGAAGGTAGACCACATATATATATATATGTATCGTTTCATAGAAAATATATGGATTTCTACATTTCACTTGCATTAGACGTATAATGGACTGCCCCCACTAGGGGGAATTGGCAGGTTTTGTGGTTGATGAAGCGCACTGTGTAAGGTATGCTCTCCTCTATGGTATAATACTGAGGAAGTTTGGATCAGTACTGCTAGTTAAAATGATAGTATAATATAATTGCAGCTCGGTTCGCGAACCTCCAGAATGCACAAGGTGAGGGGAATGGTCATAACCATTTGGGTCTGTTGTATGCCCCTTCCCCTGCATTTGTGCAGGAGTTTGCTCCATGGCTTGAACCTGTGGCCTCTAGGTCACACAACGATAACTCAACCATTGGGCATACCCTATGTCTCTCCTTCCAGTTAAAATGTGTATCTACATAAGAGTAATGTGTAAGAATAATCACTGAGTAAATTGTATCATCTATACCTAAACTATAGTCTGTGTTGCAAATCTATACCCGAACAAAATTTTGTTGCAAAAGTGGTTTTAAAGTATGAGTACGTTACAAATCTATACCTGCGATTTAACACTGTTAAAACTAATGGAAATTCCAACTAAAATGCTCAAATTGACACCTAAGGGTTTTTGAAATGTGTAGAAGATCCCTCTACTTTATAATTTTACATTTTGAGCCATTATTCTTAATTACGTTTGTAATATTAAAAAAATTCTTTCCAAATCAATAATACCAATTATAGAAGAGTCTAAAATATAAAAAAATAATATAAAATATGAAAAAAGTGTTTAAAACAATATCAATAATAATGCTTGTACTTAAATTTACCTTTTATATTGCAAAAAATAGTAATTATCAAAATAAAATGCAAGAATGAATAATACTAATTTTCTAAAAAAATCTATCATTGTGGAAGATTTGTAAATTACCTAAAGAATTTAATAACTATTGTAGATTTTTTAGAAAAATAACTATACATTATTACATTTTTCTTTTGATAATCGCTATTTTTTTTTTGCAATAAAAATTGTAATTTTTTAAAATATTATTATTGATATAATTATAAACTTTTGTTTTCATTTGATATTTTAGACTCAATTTATAATTGTATTCATGATTTGGAAAGATTATTTGAAATAATACACACGTAACTAAAAATACTGACTAAAAAAATAAAATTATAAAGCTAGAAGAATGTTTAACACATTTTAAAAACCCTGGGGTCAATTTGAGTATTTTAATCACAATTTCCATTAAGTTTTAACGAAAGTTAACTCGCAGGTATAGATTTGCAACGTATTCATACTTTAGAGTCATTTTTTCAATAAAATTTTATTTTGGTATAAATTTTCAACACAGACAATAATTAAGGTATAGATGGTGCAATTTACTTAATTTATTTATCTCCCCGCACTATTGTAAATGAATGGTGTGATGTGCTTGAACTTCCTTCTCCTTTTCATATTTTTAACCTTTCATTGGACTATTCAGGTCATGTTCGTGCTTAGCTTGTAATAATTTATTTTATATTTGAATTTCTTTATATACATCAATATTTACCATTTCACACAATTCTCGTGCAAATCACGTAGAGTAGAATAAGATAAAAACATAACGAACTAAAATACTAGTAGATGTTTATGAGACTTTCATTCTTTAACTTGAAAGCTAGCCTTTTGTGGATGTGAGAAGATAGGAGCTACACCAGGAACTATTATTTATTCCTTCTCTTTCTTTCTCTCATTTCTTTCGTTTTTATGTTGCCTCAGTTTAAAACAGGTTATGAGTATATGGTTAGTTTAAATATTTGTAGGGAAAATGTTTAAAATTGCCACCAACTTTTATTTTTTGACACTTTTTTTCCTATTTCTTGGAGAAAAAGGCTCTCGTTTACTATCACCGTTATAGTTTGTGGTGTAAATTCGTCATCGCCGTTAAAATTATCTTACATGATATGGAAGAATAGTGATGGAAATTCTGTTACTCAAAATAATGGTAAAAAAGATCCAACAAACACAATAAATAGTATTATTAGACCTGTAAATTTAAGATAATGGTAAATGAATTTTATTTTTTAAAAAAATGACAAAAAAAGTGTCAAAAGACAAATATTAATGATAATTTTAAACCTTTTTCTATGTATCTTAAAGTCAAACAAATAAATTAGATTAAAAAACCGAACTTTAGATTAAAGCAACTGAACAACTATCACATGTACGGACAAAATAAATTGCAAATTCAAGAAACAAGAGAAAGTAGTAAACATCAAACTTAAGAAACTACATAACATAAGATATAGAGAAGGTGAGTCTCGTCTCTATATTATTCACCAAGGATAAATGATACTTCATCCATTTTAAAATTATTAAAACGTTTCTTTACTATTTTTACAGTATTTAATCTATAATTTATTTTTATGAAATCGTAGACATATGAAGTTAAATGATTCATATGTTTCTCATAATTTGCAATCTAATCTTTCTAGATATATATATTTTTTATTTTTTTTTCACTATTTTTCTTAGTTAAATTTTGAATCAAACACTGCAACTTGAAACAGTAAAAGAAACGTTTCAATAATTTTGGGACGGATGAAGTATATAACATAAAGATTAGGAAATTTTGAAAATGTTTTTTATTGTTGTTCTTATATTCTCATACACTCATTTTATCATTAGCCGTTATTGTTGTTATTTCCGCCCCAACCACTACCGTTACCGTCCCAACCACCATTGTTGTTGTTGTTGTTACCCCAACCATCATTGTTGTTGTTGTTATTATTTTGACCCCATCAACCACCATTGTTGTTGTTGCCACCCAATCCACTGTTGTTATTGTTGTGTTCCAACTTGGACCACCCAAGGACTACCCCAAGGACCATCCCAAGGACCTGGAGGACCCCAAGGACCCGGAGGATTGTTATTATTGTTGTTGTTCATCTTTCTGCTCTAGTTTCTAACTAATTAAGAGCTCAAACGAAAAGAAAATAATAATGAAGAGTAGAGCAATTGTGAGATCTAAAGACACACAAGTAAAGATGATTTATAGTCTAATAAACGCCGCATTTCTGAAATGTTCATTATGCTGCATAAAGCAATTTAATAGGGAGACTTGGAAAATTGACTTGCCATGTTGTCTTTGCATAGTTGTTAGTTGTTATTCCATCAATATCTCATACCAAACCTGTTGGATATTGTCTCAAGTTATTTAAGTTTAAAAGAATAAGAATTTGGTTGTTATATTTGTGGTAGAATTTAAGTTTGAGTAGGAATCCTATATTGTTTTAGTTTTCCTAAGTCTAATAGG
>JBBYHH010078925.1:0-15419 GCA_038382905.1 Daphne laureola
AAGGAGGATCTGCAGATTGTTTCCGATTTGGGAGCTTCTGTGATGAATTAAGGAAGATCAGACCGATCTGAAGCCAGATTTGATCACCGGCAAACCGACATGGAACTTCAATCACCGACATTGTTGTTCCGGCGCCGAGTTCGCTGCTTGTTCTTCGTCGGTGCCGTTGGGAATAAAAGAAGGACGAGCAGGTTGGAATTTGATTTCGACTGATTCGTCTTCCTCTTGAAATCTCTAATTTTCTGGCGGAATTAATGGGATACGCATGGCTCGCGTTCCTCATTCCATTTTCTTATTCTATTCTATAGTGTGCCAACCAAAGTGCAGAGTGTATAGCCACTCAAAAATAAAAAGGGTCAAAAGAAAACACCTTAGAACAAACAAAAGAATATCCGTCAAATTAATCCTTGTGGAAAGGGGTAGGCACACCTCATGTTTTTGTTTTCTCCATTGAAAAAAAAAAAAAAAAAAACTTCATATGCTTTTGAAATAAGTTAAATAAGTCATTAACCTTTTTTTCCATTTCTTTTCCACCCATTTCTCCAAAAAAATTATCTCAAAATATTAAAAATCTAATTTGCCTGCATCTTTCTATCATTTCACATATCTTTCAAAAAACACTCTCTCCAAGTAAAAAATAAAGTAATATTGAATTTTAATTTGATTTCATTTATCTCTATTATTCTACGATAGGAAAAAATAAACAAAATATTTTTGTAAGTGGACAAATTAAATTATCATTGTATGTAAAAAAATTAAATTTAAATTTTAAAATAATTTTAAAATAATAATCATATATCAAATATTAGACAATAAATACAATATTACTTTTATGACGGATGAAGTAAAGATTCTTTTTCAAAGGGTTATTTTTATTTTCCACTTTTTCAATTTTCAATACATTTAACAATCTTAAATCCATCATTTTTTTATAAAATAATATTTTTCTCAAATTTCTTCACTCACACATATCTTATCCATCGATTAAAAACACATTCCTAAATATCTCAAAAAAAAATTCTCAATTTAAACGAACTAAGGGAAAATGGGGTACCGTTCTTCAACAAATACTTAGGGGTGTTCAGAAATAAATTTCTTTAAGTTTGAAAAAAAAGACTTTTAAATCAAATCTGAAATGACGTGTGTGCATTTCCCTATCAAAGTCGTTGAACTAACCTTTTAGGCAGGCACAGAGGGCATTCTAAGGATGTTTATCATCAGCCAGGCACCCGATTTGTTGAAAACAGCTCCTTCATTTACCGCACTTATTTTTATTTTTACAATCATGCTTTATCGATATGCAACTGACTAAACAAGATATATGGCCGAACGGGAAAAAAAAAAAAAACTTTTCTAAATTCTATCACACAAAATATTTTTAAATTCATCAATTTTTTATAAGATCACATTTTTTTAAAAAATTTTGTATTCATTGACATTTATCTTATCTATCAACAAAAATAAAAACAAAAAATCCTGAACATAGCCTTCGTCAATAATTTTTGCTAGTATGGCATCTGTTTGACAGTATTTTATGGCCAACATCCAGGTCATTAACAAACGACTCCATCACTTGATAAAAAAAAAGAGGGTAATTATCAAAAAATCCCCTGAGATTAAACAGATTCTTCACTTTATTCCCTATATTTTCAAAAAATTTGAAAAAACCCTATCAGGTTTACTAAAACATACAAAAAAAACCCCTCGTGCTAATTCCAGTTAAAAATTCTGTTAATTTTTTAGGTGTAATTATAAAAAATGAACCCTAAATAATTATAACCCTAACCAATATACCCTATTTGTTTTAAACTATACAAATTAACCCTAACTAGTTTCAAAATTTACAAACCCACCACCTAACAATTACAAATTAAAAAAACTTATCCTTAAGTTTCAACTAACTCACTAACAACTCTACCTAACTTTCTGCCACCGGACCACCATCCGCCGTTGCCGAACCACCGCCAACCACGCCAGAAATGGATAATAGGGGCCTCAAATCGTGAGCCAAGGGCCGCGATTTGAGAGCCCTAGGCCACGTTTGCGAGCCTGAGGGTCCGAATCGCAGCCCTAGGCTTGCGAATCGCAGCCTAGGGTTTGCGATTTGCAGCCTAGGGTTCGCGATTTGCGGCCCCTATTAGCCATTTCGAGGCATTTCTGGATGTTTTTGACGTGGTTGGCGGCGGTTCGACGGCGACGGTCCGACAGAGGCGGCAGTGGCGGTGGTGGTCTGGCCAGAGCAGGTTGGGGATGGTTGTTAGCGGCTAAATTGAAACTTGGGGTAAGTTTTTTAAGTTTATAATTGTTAGGTGGTGGGTTTATAAATTTTGAAACTAGTTAGGGTTAATTTGTATAGTTTAAAACAAATAGGGTATATTGGTTGGGGTTAGAATTATTTAGGGTTCATTTTTTATAATTACACCTAAAAAGCTAACATGATTTTTAACGGGAGTTAGCATGAGGGGGATTTTTATATATTTTAGCAAACCTGAGGGGTTTTTTTTGAGAATTTTGAAAATATAGAGGGTAAAGTGAATAATATATCTAATCTCAGGGGAGTTTTTATAATTACCCAAAAAAAAACCGACTCCACCAACCACGACAAGAAATGATGGGAGGTGGGATCTTGAAATCAGTAGCAATGATGGACGTGTGCAAATGGGTATGATTTTCAATAACAAAGCCAATGCCACCCATCCTTTGTCACTAGGCCCATGGAGGTGCCGAGTCAGAATTTTAGGTTGCGAAGGGTCAGTAATTTACGAAAAATAACATTAAATGATAAGAAAAAAATGTTGTTTATTGAAATATTGTAATATGACTACAAATATAATACTATATGATATACAAAAAATAAAAACTTTTTTCCTTCCTTTCCCTGACCCCTCACCAAAGAATATATATATATATATTTGTAACTAAAAATTTCACTTTATAATATCAACATTACGTACTTCCTCCGTCCTTAAAAGATTGTATCATTTATTTTGACAATTTCACTGTATTTAATCTATGATTTATTTTTAGATATTGAAAACTAGAAAATTCATATGAGAACCATAGTTTGATATCCAAATTTTCTAAATATATTTTTTTTAATTTTTTCATACTGTTTATCTTTATTAAAAATTGAGTCAAATATTGAACATTGAAACATCAAAGTCAAATGATACAATCTTTGGAGGACGGAGGAAGTATATAATTTGACGCAAATACCCCTACAATTTGATAGAAATACTGAGTCATTGAACTTTTAATAAATTCACAAAGAAGCCCTAAAGATTCCTTTCTCTTTAGTTCTTATCTCTACCAATGCTTCAGGTATGCAAGTCCTTGCTTTATCTCTCTCTCTCTCTAGTTATTGAAACTATCCCAGTAAGAGGCGAAAACAACCATTGAAACCGGATCCACCAGATCTTCATCTCTTCCTATCGAAGATCTGGATTATCGATTCCCAGTAACCTGAGACCACCACGACGGAGGACCGGGATCCGTGATGGAGAAAGTTGTACTCGATCTGAAGCTTTTTGGGAGGCTAGCTTGGTTTGGAGGATTTTTCTTCAGAGATTATAGCGGGGCCGTTCATTTTTTTGGCTCCGACTCTTCCGATCTCAAGTTAAGATTCCAGTTGCACCCTCAAAATTGATCACCAAATCGATGAAAAGGCCCGATCTTCTATATTTGAAACGTCAAAAACCAGTTCATCGGACTCGAAGCCTCAACAGTCAACCCAGTCCGACAACGATCCTTACAGAGACAGTGTTTACAAAGGCAGCCTTCACTCTGCCTCGCCCTGTTTTTTAAGGATCAAACGAGCGGATGGTCATGAGAGCAAGTTCCAGAAATTCCATCTTGGTAGCCTGTTTCAGATCTCCAAGAGTTGGGTGTTTGTGAATGGCCATTCTGAATTCTTGCTTTGTTATGAATTTTTGGAGTTATCGACTCAGAATTTTTTTTGGAGTTATCTATTCTGAATCTTTTTTTGTGTGTATGTTCTGTTGTTGTTTTTCATTTTTTATTCTCAGATTCTTTAGGGTGTGTCAATGATTAAGGCTATGAGATATGTTTGTGGTTGTTATCGATTCTGTGTTTTGTTGTTATGAATTTCTGAAAATGGAGTTAAAGAGATGAAGAGAGTTTAGAGAATTTTTGAAAATGGAGAGAGATACAAAGAGAGAAGGTAAAGAGAAGAAGAAATTAAGAGTAAAAGATAAAAGAAAACTTGAGTGACTCGTATGTACATGAATTAAAAATTTAATTACCATATTTATGTTAAATGTGTAATTAAAGTATAATTGTAAGGATATTTGTGTAAAAACATAAAAGAAAACAAAAGAACTAATTATAAAACTAACGGAAGGACCATCCATGTACCGAAAATGAAAGATAAAAGATTTCAGCAGGACAAATTCTTAAAACAGAACCTGAATAGGACAATAACCAAAGTTAAGGGACTAACGACGCACTTTACCTATTCTTTTTATGAAAATTCGAGTTTCGTCCGTCCAAGTTCGAGTAACTGAAATTTTTAAATTTAATTTTTATTTTTTATATTTATATTCTTTTTATGTATATAATTTTTCCTTCAATAAAATAGGATATTAGATATTCTTTCAACAAAATTGGAAATTGGATATTGCTCTAACAAAATTAGAGATTGCATATTATTCCAAAACATTAGAATTTGGACATTGTTAAATTGCCACAAACAATTAAAAATGGAACATTACTCCAATAACTTTGGAAATTAAGAATTACATCAATAAAATTAAATATTAGATATTCTTCCAACAAAATTGGAATTTGCTTCAACAAAATTAGAGATTGCACATTATTCTAAAAGTTTAGAATTTGGACAATTGTCAATTTATCACAACAAAATTAAAAATGAAATATTGCTCCAACAACTTTGGAAATTAGAAATTCCTTCAATAAAATTGGATATTAGATATTCTTTCAACAAAATTGGAAATTGGATATTGCTTCAATAAAATTAGAAATTGTAAATTATTCTAAAAATTTAGAATTTGGACATTATCAAATTATCACAATAAAATTGAAAATGGAATATTACTCCAACAACTTTGAAAATTATGAATTTCTCCAATAAAATTTGATATTAGATATTCTTCCAAAAAAAATAGAAATTTAAAATTGCTCCAACAAAACTGGAAATTGCACATTATTCTAAAAATTTAGAATTTGGATATTGTCAATTTATCACAACAAAATTAAAAATGGAACATTGCTCCAACAACTTTAGAATTTAGGAATTCCTTCAATAAAATTGAATATTAAATATTCTTCCAACAAAATTAGAAATTAGATATTGCTTCAACAAATTTGGAGATTGTATATTATTCTAAAAGTTTAGAATTTGGGCATTGTCAATTTATCACAATAAAATTGAAAATGGAATATTGCTCTAACAATTTTGAAAATTAGGAATTCCTTTAACAAAATTGGATATTAAATATTCTTTCAACAAAATTAAAAATTGGATATTGCTCCAACAAAATTGGAGATTGCACTTTATTCTAAAAATTTAGAATTTGAACATTGTCAATTTATCACAACAAAATTAAAAATGGAATATTGCTCCAACAACTTTGAAAATTAGGAATTCTTCCAATAAAATTTGATATTAGATATTCTTCCAATAAAATTTGAAATAGGAAATTGCTTTAATAAAATTGGAGATTGCACATTATTCTAAATATTTAGAATTTGGACATTGTCAATTTATCACAAAAAAATTGAAAATGAAACATTACTCCAACAGTGGCGGTGGTGCCGATGGCGGTTCCGGCAGCGGTGGTGCCGCCGCCACCGCCGCCGCCGCCAAAAGTTCTGGCGGTAGTTCTGGCAACAGTCGGACGGAGGTCCAGTGGAGGTCTGGCGGTGGTTCGACGGAGGTCCGACGATGACCCGATGAAGGTCTGGTGACGGCCCGATAGAGGTCCGGTGACGATCCAGCAGTGGCAACGGTAACTATGGTGGCGATGGTCGTGAATAGTTAGAAAGTCCATTTTTATTAAAAATATTTTAGTCTTTTAATTTATTAGATTAATTAATTAAATTAGTTAGTTAATAGTGGATTAGGTAAGTGTTTTTTCATATAGGTGATAAATAAATGTACTGACTTATTTAACTGATCAAGTTAAAGTTAATTGGTGTCCAAGTTTAAATTCTACTTAAGATCTTGTTTGACGGATAGAGGATGAAGGGGACTAACTGAAATTAGTATCGCAAATTGGGGCAATTGGGTCCCTTTGAACTTGAAAGTTTGTGTTCTAATATACCATTGTAGGAAATTTATACTCTAGTGAAATTGGTGATTCACCGAAAAAAATTAAAGATACACAATAAAAACTTAATAATTCACAATTGTAATTTAATGATATCCTAATATGAGAGTTATGATCAAGTTATAGAAAAGTGGTAATCTTGCGGTAGAAAAGTGGTGATTCCATTGTAGAAGAGTGTTGATCCCACAACAAAAATTTGATGGTTCTTGTAATTATTGTTCCTCGTACTGAAATATCATGAGCCGAGCATGAATTTCATGATCCAAGTATGAATTTCATTGATAATTCGGATGAACAATAAAAAAAAATATGTTAACACACAAACGGACTCTGAAAAAAGCATTAAAATATATTACATATGGGTATCATTTTCTTCATTTTTTTTTCATTAGACTAATTATTTATATTTTTGAATTATGGAATAAAACGATATTATTATTTTCAAAAACGTGGGGGAAAAAAACGAATGACGTAGTTCTAATTAATATAAAAAACATAAGCCATTACAATGCCCATTTAGAAAATGCGCACTCTAACCTCGCCGAAAACTTAATGATCTAGTTGTAATTTAATGATACCCCAATATGAGAGTTATGATCAAGTGACAGAAGAGTGGTGATTCGGTGGAAAAAAAATGGTAATCCCGCAGTAACAGAGTGGTGATCTTATGATAGAAGAGTGGTGATCTCATAACAAGAATTTGATGATCCTTGTAATTAATGATCCCCGTAGTAAAATATCATGAGTCGATTATAAATTTCATGATCCAAATATGAATTTCATTGTTAATTCGGATGATCAGTACAAAAAATATGTCGACACATAAACATAATCCGACGAAAGCATTCAAATATACTCATTTCGTCCCCCATTAATTGATCCATTTTTTTGGTTGTTTCATAATATTTAGTCTATGATTTTATTTATGAATATTTAGATATGTGAGTCAATTAATGAGAGACGAAGAGAGTATTACATATAAATCTCATTCTCTTCGTTTTTTTTTTCTTTCCATCGGACTAACTATTTATAATTTTGAACTATCGAATAAAAATATATGATTTTTTTTAAATGTTGGAAAAAAGCGAATGACATAGTTATAATTAATATCAAAACTTAAGCATTTATAATGCGCATTTAGAAAATGTGCACCGTAACCTTGCCGAAAAACTTAATGATCCAGTTGTAAGTTAATGATACCCCAATATGAAAGTTATGATTCAGTTACAGAAGAGTGGTGATTCGGTGGTAGAAAAATGTTGATCCCACGGTAGAGTGTTGATCTCACTGTAAAAGAGTAGTGATCCCCTAGTAAGAATTTAATGATCCTTGTAATTAATGATTCCCATAATGAAATATCATGAACCAATTATGAATTTCATGGTCCAAATATGAATTTCATTGATAATTCGGATGAACAACAAAAAAAATATGTCGATGCATAAATGGACTCTGAAGAAACATTAAAATATACTCCCCCGTCCTCAATTAATTAGACCATTTGACTTTCATATTTCAAGATTCAATATTTGATCAAAATATTCATAAAGATAACTATTGGAAACATTTTCTAAAAAAATATATTTAGAATAAGTATGTTGCAAATTATGATACACATATACATTTCTTAACTTTAAAAATCTAAACATCCATGAAAATAAATCATAGATTAAATACTGTAAAATAATAAAAAATAATAATCCAATTAATTGAAGACGGATGGAGTATTACATATGGGTCTCATTTTCTTCGTATTCTTTTTTTCTTTCCATTAGACTAATTATTTGTAATTTTTAATTATGGAATAAAAAGATATAATTTTTTTTTTTATGTGGGGAAAAAATGAATGACATAATTGTAATTAACATCAAAACTTAAGCACTTACAATACGCATTTGGAAAATGCGCACCGTAATCTTGCCGAAAATAAAAACCTAGCACAAACTGATGAGTCCAAATCTGTTGTCCCCTTATTCTATGTCTCCTCTGTATTTTTCACTATAAATTTCTAACACTGTTAATTTATCTGTCAACTTTTTAACAGAACAGTTGACGGTGTTAAAAATTTATAATGAGGGATAAAAAGAGAACACAGAAAAATAGAACAGCAGATTTGGATTTGGATTCCAAACTGATGCTATTTTGGTTGTGTTCTTTATAACAAAAAAACAACAACAATTCAAATACTACACAAATCCCAAAACTTTTTATATTCACAAAACTCCCTCCAAAATTTAAATGTCACTTTTTTTTGTTGAAAATTTGTTGCTCAAACACACTCTATCTGCTGACCAACAAAAAACAGATAAATTTACTCAAATTAACACTATTCATTTAGTCAAATCAACTTCTACCTTTGGTTTGGAGGTTAATGTCATGAGGCCTATTCGTTTCCTCCACCAATCAGATTAGCTAGTACAATGATTTTCAAGTTCTTGTTACTTGTTTGAGATGATGACGTTTAACACCAAGTTAGAAAATGATCACTGACTTGTTGCAATTTTTATACTACATGTTAGTATACTGAAATGGTTCGTTATGCTGTAGATTTGCATAACAGACGGGTAAATCATTGTTTTACTGCTAACAAGGTGTAGAGAAGCACTTGGAGATCCTGAATTTATGAAGTAAGATATCCCAGGATCATTTCATATAAATGTAACTAAATAGGCGTGTTTGTGTATCATTATTCATTTAATTCATATATTTACATTTAAGCACTTGAAGATCCCTATATGAAAATATCAACTTCCACTCCCTCAAGCAACCAATAACCATTCTCTTCCTTTTCCCCCCAAAAAACAGTTCCTTGCTGCCATGGTTTTGCTGCAACAGGTAAATCTTCTTGCCTCGTTTTTCGTAAGTTTTCCAATTTGATTATATGCTGGTCTCCACAGGTTGAGCGATACCTCCAAACTGCTCCAACTTTGTATGCGAATTCCATGGCACGTTGGAAGCAAAGCAACGGCCTTCCCAAAGGCATAATCCCTGCTAATCTCTGTCAGTTCAAAAGCCAGGCCAGGCGGAGAAAGTCCAAGGAAGAGACATTGAGGGAGGCTGCGGAAAAGCACAAGAATTCTGAGAGGAACAGGAGGCATCGGATAAATAACAGCTATGATCGTCTCCGCTGCGTCCTGCCAGACTTGATCAAGGTAAGTAAGCTGTAGATAGATACAGACAACCTTCATCCCTGCACTATGTTTAAACAACAATGTTTTCAGCAGAAGGACAAGGCATCAGTGCTAGGAGAGACGATCAAGCAGGTAAGAGAGCTCAAATGTGCAGTCAAAGACATGAGTGGGTATTCCCAAGGATGCCTGCTTAATATGCTTCGTAATGGTTTAGATGACAGAATGAAACTGGAACAGAGTGAAAATGAGGGAAGCTTTGTCAAGATAATAATCAGGTGTGATGATCGGAAGGAACTAATAGCAGAGCTGACAGAAGCATTGAGGTCCGTCGGGGCAAGGATTAAGAGGGCCGAGATGCTGATCATTGGGGGCCGGAGTAAGTTCATGCTGGAGGTGAAAGTCACATTCGATGATGAAGGAATGAAGATGCTGAGAATGGCATTAGACAGAGTTGTTGATAGGATAAATGAAAGTCCAATGTGTTGAAGCTGCATAAAACTACAAAGAGGAGATACATAGGTTCACATTTTATAGAGTAGATAGAAGCAATAAGTCTTACCTCACATTAGGCCTAACATCATGTAAACAATCTTTTCTGATTGTAGCCTATTGCCTTACTGTGTTCTAATCTGATGCACCAAGCTTCTGAATTTTCCGTTTACCTAGCAATTTTTTTTTATTTTATTAGTAATTCTTTCTTTATCAACCTCTCACAACAAGTATAACAAAATACGCATGCGTCAAAAAGAGTATCTGGCTCTAAAGTTCTGCTACAAAGTTTTTTACATGAGCATATATTGTCACTAACTCTAATGTCCTCTAATGTCAGTTAGTATAATATACTTCATGTCACTGAACTCAAGGTAGTTGAAGTTTAAGTGAAACTAAACCTTTACAGACAGTATCAACTTAAACCATTATAGAACAAGTCAGAACGTATAGATGTGAACTTAAGCCTTTATCTTATCTGACTTCAACTTTTGTGCAATTTTCCCAAATCAATGGCTTGAACAGAGAAAGCTCCAGCATTTGCATATTGAAAAATCTGTTCAACTAACCAGAGAGATGAGGGGCAAGTGCGAAGACTGTGGTCTTGACTCATGAGGGTTTGGATTTGAAAACTCGCATCTTCACTATCTATAGAAAACAATATCTCGACCACAATTAGCCTTGATAGCCTCCTCCAACTTGTCAGCTTTATCAAATTCAACTTTAAAGGAAACCATGGTAATGCCATCTTTGCCGGTGTCATAATCTTGTTTAATGTCCTCAGCCTGGAAAGCTTGTAGCTGCAACCACCAAAGAAAATGTTCAAATAAGGTTACAACGACAAATTTAGGATACCAAATACGTTCAGATCATGTTTCTTTGCTCTTGGAAAGATTAAAAGGAAGGGGGGTTCCTGGAAAACAAATTGGTGAAGAATAATTCTTGTTCCATTTCAATCCTAAAACTTCTGATTTTTCTAAATGAGTATTACAATTCCGCAAGTGCTAGTCCTAAAAGCTTTTAGTTCTCTAGAAGTCTTGAAAGTTTGAAACTGTAAAAATGATTAGTACCACAGGTTTTCACTTTCTGAAATCAAATGTTTTGAACAATTTCAGCTACCATCCTTCAGGTAAATTCAGCGAGTTAAATGATTTTTTCTCACTTAATAGACCATTTAAATTATCATTTTTCCTCTCTGTGTAAATCTTAAGTTTGGCATTCATGTTTAAGCATACCTCCGCGAAGTTTTAGTACTGATTAAAATCAGTGAGCAGGTTTAGGAATTAGGACTCAACAAAAAAGAAAAATCAGATTTCAGGACTAGAAGTGTCTCTTCCTTTTTAGCAGTGAGCAACTGAACGCTTCTATAATAGCTCTATCTATAAATTGATTAATACTATTAAAAACATTATGAATCGAAGAATTTTACAAAAACAACCTCTTAAAACAACACACTTCTTACAACATTACACACATAAAAGTTACTCTACTTGGAGCATAAACATATCACCTTGGTTGTATAAAAAAGAAAAACATATCACCTTGATTTTTTTTTTTTACTCTTTTATTGTGTTTCTTTAAGGTTAAACATATACACAGTTGTGTTTTACAGCTCGAACCAATTGTTACACCGCCAACAGAACCAAAACAGCCAGAAGCTAGACTGCTGAAACATGTTCTTTTTTTCTTTAATTTAAAAAACAGATCCTTAAGGAAACTGCTTTGCCAGAGAACTGATGCTTATGCAAGGGACTTATCAATCTTAATCTCCACAAGCATGTCAGAACACACGCATTAAGTGAAGGCTTGAGTAATAAGAAATAAGAAGGTTTGAGTAATAAGAACTGAACAGACTGCCAGAAAGTTGTGTGTCAACATGAAGCAATCTTATTAATCAGCACCTATAGAACTCTCTCTTGCATGTAGAAATAAGAAGGCTTGAGTAATTGTGATTTAGGAGTATTATATTAAGATTGTGAGCTTGATTCAAAAACCATGCAACTCTAGGAAACAAAACAAACAATCTACAATTTTCAACAAATAAAGTTCAAAGAATCATCGAAGTTAAGGAAGTTCTCATACTACATCAAAGAAAACCTCACCTGATGATACAGAACTCCCAAAAGATCAAAGGAAACCTCCAACCCAACTGGAACCTGAACCAAACAAATGGAACATGTTACACCATCTCCATTCATTTGAAAAATAGATTAAGCCTTCACCGGAACAGGCTGAGATGCAACAATCCAAATCTTACCTTAGACTTTACTAAGCAAGTGGGAGCATTTCTCAAGCATTCAGAGGCAACCCCGCCATAAGCCCTGACAAGACCCCCAGTTCCCAATTTGATCCCTCCAAAGTACCTGTTAGTCACATAATCCTATCATTTAACAGAAAAATGTAGAAATGTAGCAAACTTCCCCTCTAATCACTCCTAAAGTAACCAAAAAATTATTATGAAATTTACCTAATAACGACGACCATAATCCTATCCAAACCTGAAGAACCAATTGCCGACTGAATAGGCTTTCCCGCCGTTCCAGAGGGTTCGCCATCATCATTAGATCGGTATTGATCATCCACCTAAGAATTTAACAAACAAATCAATTTCAAGCCCTAGGAAGCAAACCATCCGATTCAACGAATTCGATCCATCTAGGGAATTGAATCTCACCTTGTAAGCCCAGCAATTGTGGGTGGCTTTTGAGTCCTTGACCTGGGCAAGGAAAGAATGCGCCGACCGTTCGTCGGAGATGTAGCCGGCGATAGCGATGAATTTGCTCTTCTTGATTTCTTTCACCGCGGTTGTTGTTTCTTTTATGGTGGTGTACTCTCCTGCACTGCTGCCGCTGCTACTGCTGGTCATGGCGACGGAGGAGCAGGTGACCAATAGCTTTCTTTGATTGGCGACCGATGAGAGTGCGGCGGCGACACGGCGGCGGTTCACGTGGTTGCAGCAGCTGAAGGTCGTTGGTGATGGAAATGCAAGGCCCATTTGGAGAGACTGGAATCAGTGCTGTCCACGGCTTGAAGCGTGAGTACGATGAACTGATCAAAACGTCGACGTTTCGAGGAGTGAAAATAATGATAGTTTCTCAATTTTCTGGGTTAATACCACCAAATCTACCTAAACTATTACCCGTGCTAGTTACTTTCTTTGTCTCTATTTAATTGTTACGTTTAATTTTTAAATTTTTATTTGATTCAATTTTTTATTAGAAAGAATTTACTAAAAAATATTAAAAAAAATATTTTTAAAAATTAGACACATTGATTTATTTTATATATATAAGTTACTTAACTTTATATAATAAAAAATTAAAGAAAAAAAATAAATGATTAGATTCTGAAAAAAGACTGAAGTCTATGTTAGGTGATCTACCCCTTTATCTCTTATCTATTTTCAGGGCACCTGTGACGATTCTCAAAAGACTTGAGAAGATTCGCAACAACATTTTCTGGGGGAGAGGGCGAGAGAACAAAAAAATGGTATGGGCAAACTACAAATCTTTAGTCAAGTGCTTTTCTATGGGAGGCCTGGGAGTTGGTAGTTTCTGAGCAAAAAACACCGCCCTTCTCTGGAAGTGGTGGTGGAGGTTCACCTTTGAAAAGGAGAGACTTTGGGCTAGGGTAATTGGGGATCTGTATGGTGAGGATGGGAGGGGAAACATTAGAGGGGTGGGAACGGGGGGTGTGAGTGTCTGGAAGGAGATTCTGAAAGTTGTCTCCAATGTTAACCACCTAGATACTTCTCACAAAACTAACATCATTAAGATGGTTGGCAATGAAAGACACAAAATTCTGATTTGATGCTTGGCTTCTGCAGGTTCCATTGAAGGTCACCTTCCCGAGACTCTACCATCTTGACAACTTGCAGGAATCAACCGTCAGTGACAAAGTAATTATCTCCTCAACTGATCTTCAATGGCAGTGGTCTTGGCGCATTCCTCCCTCGGGCCATACAAATGATGAGTTTCAGTGGCTACTCTCTCTACTATAACACTTGTCTTTGAATGGTGAGAAACAAGATACGTGGAGTTGGAATCTTTACAGGGCTGGTTACACACTAAAGACGATGTCCAGATTTCTTGACAACTTGAAGTTTCCTGACACATTGCCACCAACTTTCTTGTCAAAGTTACTTCCAAAGAAGGTCATCATCTTCCTCTGGCGTGCACAACGTCTTTATATTCCTATTTTGGTCCAACTTCAACGCAGAGGTCTCCAGATTCAACACATCCTGCCCATTTTGCAAACTTTCCCGGGAGACGGTGGAACATGCCATATTCAGCTGCCCTTACGCTCTCCATATATGGGATTGCATTCGCCAATGGTGTGGAATGCCAGTGGGCATGATCTTTAATGCGGAAGACATTACTTCTCTCGACTTTCTCAGAGGCTGCCCATGCAAAGCAAGGATGTTGTGGCAAGCTATTGGAATAGTTACTGGTTGGGCGATTTGGAAAGGGAGAAATCGACTGGTGATGCAGAATTGTTCGTGGAACTCCCTTCAGATTGTTTCTGAAATACAGCTTCAATCCTTCTGATGGCTAAAACACAGGGGCTGCCCTCTCATGCCTACATGTGATGTCTGGCTTCTCAACCCCCTACAAATTAGCCCCTAAACTTCTTAAATTCTGCTGCATTGTTCTTCCCCTGGTGACTTTGTAACTCGGAGCTTTCTCTTCTTCCATTCTCCTTCTCTCTCTTTCATTTTGCTTCTCACTTAGAAGCCTTCATCTCTTACTGTAACATTCTTTCTCTCTTATACATATATATTTGCCATCCAAAAAAAAAAAATATGAAAAAAGAAACGTAACTATTAAAAGGGGACGAAGGGAGTATTAAATATTAATCTTAATAGTCCTTAAAGTATTAGGGGGTTTCAAACATACAAAAAATGAGGTGAATTTTCTCTTTTTTCACCTCATTTTTTCATCAGTGAAATACCTCATTTTTCACCTTAAATTTTTCGGACCTAACGTGAAATCTCAAAAAGTGAAAAAACGTAAATCACCGTGAATCGTGAATCCCTCTTCCTCTTCCTTCTCTTCTGCTCCTCCCTCTATTTTTGCTCGAGCTCGTCGTCGGACAATGACCACCAGACAAACGAAATCGATGGACAGCGACCAGCGGAGGCAAGCAGCGCTGGTGGGTGAGGAGGAGATTGAATCTAAGAGATTCCGTCGAGATAACTCTGCATAACCACCGTCAAGGCGAAATCTTCCCACGATCAGCCGGCCGAGGATAGCCGTCAGAGGTGGCGGTGGTTCGGCCTTGGTCTCTCTTGGTACGGGTCGGCCAAATCGGTGGAGCCGATTTGTTGAAGTACTGCTCAGACAACTCCATCGGCTACGGAGCAAGATCCACCGCCGGATCTAGTGAATCGAGTGCTTGATCATCCATCAAAGACAACCCAACAGAATCAACCAGTCCATTTCGCCGGAGGACGAAGGGTGGGGTTTCTCCTCCGATTCTGTCATCGGACATT